>PVJL010002910.1:133941-176385 GCA_004026885.1 Lyroderma lyra
ACTATCTTAAAAAAAAAAAAAAAAAAAAGAGGAACAGGAAACAAACTGAAGTAAATTTACAATAAATGAAAGCTGTGCTGAGATGGATAATTAAGATGTTTCCTTGACATGACTAGTCATAAATTTATCTCCCACCCGAATGAATGCTTTGTGTTGGGATTACACAGACCTCTCTCAGTGGAACTTGGTAGAGCCCTCTTCTCTGCCTTTCTTCTTCTCTACCTGGCTGATACTTCTTGAATCCTGTTCCGTTTAGGTACTGGTATGCAATATTCTTATTCCTGACTAGTTGTATGGATGGTGGGAATTTCCCCAGCACTTGCTTTCAGTTTTCTCAAGCTTGATATAACGTGAAGATAGCTGGCTCAATGCTACAAACACCTCAAAGGTTTACCTGTACACAGAAAATAATTTTATATTTCCCCCTACACACCATATAGGGTTAGCCTCTTATAATTTATAAGTCAATGTAAAGCACAGAGATTTATGAGACATGGTGGTAAATAAATGCTTAAAAAAGAAACAAACCATAATCCCCATAATTTTTTCCCAGTGGCGGTTTGGCTATATGGCATAAACCTGAGCTCAGTTTCACTGTGAAATCCAACGCATCCTTTTGGCAGCCTTGAAAATGTTAGGAAAAATTCATCATCTGTTTTTCATTCCAACAGCTGTGTTACCTATGGACACATTTTCCTCTGATCTTTAGTGCATCTAGGAGATGCAGAAAATTTAGTATTCTATAAAGGAATCAATTCCTCAAAATTTATGACTGTATTACACAGGTTCAGATAATCTCATTAACATTTAATGATTATGTAAACTAAATTCACCTATTCTTCTTTTGGAATTTGTTAATAACTTGTCTCTGGAAAGTTTTCTAAGTCATGACAGTTCATGCTAATTTAACTTTTTCATTTTATGATTGTTTTCTCTGTATTTTTAAAGGAACAGACTTTATTATTTTTAACGATAAAGATGAGTGTACATTTTTTACCTTTGACCTGAAAATTGTGATACTTTTATAATGGTGGTATTTTTCAAATTTGTAATATAAAAATAAAAATGAGGTATCTCTGTAAAATGTAATATGGTTATTTTTCTCACATCCCTGTCTGTTTAGCTATTGGTATGCAATATTTTTATTCCTGACAAATAAATGACTCAAGACGTGAATGCTGATTTATCCCAGCAAAGGCATATTGTACATGGAAAGAATGGTATTGGTAGGATCTAGGCGTGCATACCCTTAGAAACAATCCAGAAATTCCTTTCCAGGTTTGAGCTCTGTTTTAAGAGTTTAAGATTAGGAGTTCAAGTCCTAAGCTTTCATATGGTAGAAGTTGGGGCAAATAAACTTTTATTTTGTTTTGTTTTTCCCTCACCTTTGTGATTTGAACCTGGCCATTGGAAATGACCAGTGGCAACTCAGCATCGTAGCAGTGACAGTAGCAATCAGGAGGATGACATACTGGATGTCAAAGTGACATCAGCTCCTAGATCTCCTGCTCTAATTGGTGGCATATTCAGAAAAAAAAAGTAGTCACTTTCAGGTAAGGGGGAGGAACCAGATGGAATTTTATGAGTTTACCACTTGGGAATTCATAAGGACTGATTCTAGAGGAGAAAGGATTATTTCATTATGGGCAAAAGGGAGCTCTAGTTATGGATAAAAACAGCCACCACCACACAAAATGCAACTTCATTTGATAACTTGACTTGGAAAATGGGTCATATCAGTTATAAAATTAATTATAAAAATGTCAGGATCCTGTGACGCTTTCATAGGGCTTTCTCTTAACATAATTTTATTCTTTGTCTGCAAGTGATGTGTTGTGCTGTTGAATAATCATGAGAGTGGCCACAATAATCACAAGAATGGCTACATTACACTGCGTAAAGGCAGCTTCATTTCAGCACAAAGTAAGTGATCCCTACATGCTGGTCATGGAATGTGTTGGGATTTCTATGGATAACAGAAACCACATTAATTAATGTACATTGAGTCATTAAGATTGAATCTTCCCTTTGAAGTTTTATACTAGAATTTAAAATAAAATTTGGCCAGAGGTGACCCCACTCTTCCTTTAGCTTCAATCTATGGTCCTGAAAGGAAATACAGTCAACTTTAGCTATTAAATCTTTGCATTCTATACTGATTGGGATTTGGTTAATAACAGGCATTTGAATGGAGATGGTAGGATGATAATCTACTAGAGTCTTTCCCGCATCATTCTCTGAAACAGGTACCATGTGATGCAGGTATAAGTGAGAATGTATATGCCCAGGCATGGCATAATGCCTGTATTTACAGAAACAGGTGCAAATAAAGGTTTATGTAAAACATTCCTAGAAATTTTCCTTGTAAACCCACCATGGTTGGTCTTGCTGGTATAAGCTTGTCAGGTTTTCCCACATAGAATTCACTAAAGAACTTTTCCATAAGTTCTTTTAAAAAAATAAGGAAAGAAGACTGTCTTGCCCCCAGGGCTATTCATTTTCTGTGTGATGCCACCCCCATTCTGTCAATAGCCTGGTAACTAAAGGTACACATGATCGATAGCTTGCCTCTTTCAGATCGTTGTTATACCTTCACCTAAAAGTGCCTGTTTATGGTACAGGTCAGTGCTGATCCCAGACAAGGGACCCTTGTTCCTTTTGTTTAATTTAATGCCGTTCCCCTCCACAGTATTCTGGACTGAGTTTACTCTGCAGCACATGATATAGGCTACTCAAGGAGTACTTGTTGGTGGTGATGTTGATGGTGGTAATTATTCCATAATGGAGACTGTTAGTACCTTCTCAGATTAAGAAAAAGATACCAAACTCCTTAATTATTGGTTTTGTGTTTTTGTTATTAGTGAACTAAAGGACCTATATACGTTCCAAAGGATATGTTCAGAAGGTAGTTAGTTTTAGGAAGAGAGTCAATTTTTTTGTCCAATCAGGTATTTAATGACCAATGTTGTACTAGGTTTATGGTGGTGAGGAGAAAGTAATAAAATAGGAAGCTGTATATTTTAATTCACTTGACTTTGCATGTTACTAATAGGGCAGAAGAGTCATTCAATGAAAAATTGAGAAAAACAATAAATGTTACAGTTGATCACCAATGACTTACCCTCAAGATCAAATTTTCCCACAAAATTAGTGGGGATTTTTTAGAATCTGGTAGGAAAACCTGTATATTTTAAAAATTTCCAGGAAGCATCAGTGATTTGTCTCTGGGGATATATGAATAACCATCAAAGGGAGCTTAGCTTGAGGTACAGTATATTAACAATCAGAATGCTAGACTGAATAAATATCTGGGTTCCACTGAATATGATTACCAAAACTGGTTAAGGCATACTATAGGATATATTAGAACTTAAAGAACCTGTCAGAACCTATTTTTGTAAGCAACATGGAATATGTAGACTGGGTTATGTTAAAATAGATGCACAAATGATGAAAAACTTTTCCCAAAGATTTAATTAAAGGCCAGATGTTAAGTCAAGGGACCTAGAATCAATTATAACCAGATAAACTGATTAAAATAGCTAAAACATAAAATAACCATAATAATGATCAAACATTGATTTTAACTACATATTAGAAATAATTAGGTGGTAGAATAGTATACAAAGAGTGAGTTCTACTTCTAAGCTAACAGATGCGGATAACCTCACCATCATCTTTTATTTTAAGAAATTCTTCAGGAAAATGATGTTTCATTTAGACTTTTGCAAGAAGAAATTCAAGATCACTGCCCTGTTATAATTCTTCAACAATAAAACAAATCTACTAGGATTGCACATAACAGGATAAATGTAAAGCCTTTCCTTTATGTTAAAAGATGATGTAACTTCAAGATGGGAAATAGATGGCTCATTAGCCTGTGTATGAAATCACTGAGAAGCTTTATGGTTCACTGTGATCTCGCAGTCACTGGTATGGCTGTGGGCAAAAAAGTCTCACCAATTTTTAAAAGCCCTCATTAAACTCATTATCTCAAGGTTAAATTCATATTGGTTTTGCTTAACCTTTATTCATTTCTCACTTTATTACAATTTTTCTCAGGAAAGGTCATTTCTTCTCCTTCCCTCAGGCTTCTTTCAACTTTCAAGAAAAATAAACCAGGTCTATTCAACCATAAGGTAAGGATGAAGTGGGTTTCTGGTCAGGGTCACGCTCTGGACCTTCTTCCCTACCTCCCACCCACAGAAATAAAACCAAAGACTGGACTCCTGGCCTTTCTCCAGCAGGACAGAAGAGAAGTGGGTCTGCTAGCAAAACCTATGTGCAAGCAGGGGAGTGAGTGCTTCCCTGTGAGTCATAGGACTTAGTTAGTTGTTATTATCTAATCCAGGGAAACTCACACTCCAGTGTGTATAGTGTAGAAAGCACAAGGAATGCTTCTTCAAATGTGAATACCTGGAGCCCACACCCAAGAGATTGTGTTTCAGTAAGTTTGGAGTGGAGCTTAGAATTCTACATTTTTAACAATATACACCCGAGTTGAGTCAGTTGTATATGCACTCATTTATTAATTAGTTCAACATATACTTTTGAGCAATTAAAATGCCCTGGGCACCTTTCTAGGGTACGGGAGTATAACTAAAGATATGGCAATGAACAAGGTGGACAAAGTGAACACCACCATGGGGTTCATATATCCTACTGTGGGGCTACAGATACAACTATCACATAAATAAGCACGTAATAAACTTTCAAACAGTGATAGTGCTATAAGGAAATTAAATAGCATGGTAGCAAAAAAGTAGCACAGGGTTTGTGCTATTAAACTAAGGTGACCAGGGACAACTTTCCTTAGGATGCTGTATTTGAATGGAGGCCTTAATAATATAACAAGAAGTGTGTGTGTGTGTGTGTGTGTGTGTGTGTGTGTGTGTGAGAGAGAGAGAGAGAGACAGACAGACAGAGAGAGAGAGAGAGAGAGACATATATATGTATGTATATGAGTGTGTGTGTATATATATTAATATAACTGAGTCATAGGATGTACAGCAAGTGCAAAAGCCCTGAGGTAGGAAGAAACTTGGAGATCTTGAATAATAGAAAGTAAGTCAGTATGGCTACGGTAGGATTTCTCAACAGAACTAGTGATACTTTGAGCTAAGTAATTCTATGTTGTAGGAGGCTTTCTTGTGTATGGTAGAATTTTAGTAGCATGCCTGGACTCTTTACACACCAGATAGATGCTGGTTATACCCATCCATCTCTGACAACCAAAAAATGTGTCCAGTCATGGCCAAATGTTCCCTGGGGGACAAAATCCCCCCAGTTGAGAACCGCTAAGGTAGAGAGCTCGTGGGACAGGAAGAATGGCAGAAGATGGAGGTGATAAAGTAAAGTGACTAAATCACATAGTGTCACAATTATCCCTGGGTCTTATTTCAAGATATTCTGGAAGTCAATGGAGAGTTTTAATTGGGGTTGGGGAATTGATATGATCCGATTTATGTTTTAAAAGGGTACTCTGATGGCTGGGTGGGGAATAGGTGGGGTGGAAAGTGGAAAATGGAACTACTGAAGTAATTCACCAAAGTGATGATGGGATTCAAAGAGTGGTCAGTAGCAAGGATGGTGAGATGGATTCAGAAAGTGTATCGGAAGGAGCCCTAGCAGGACTGTGAGTGGTGAGTACACCAACTTGGAGAAACAACATTCTTGACTCTTGCTACTCAAAATGAAATCATAGGCCAGCAGCATGGTCTTCACCTGTGAGTTAGATGAATGAGTACCATCCTGGCCCTAACCAGACATGCCAGATCAGAAGCTGCATTTTAATAAGATCTTCCAGGTCATTGCTATGCATGTAAATGTTTGAGAAACCAGCTCTAAGCTAGCTTCTCATTTTATTTATTAAAAAAAAAAAGAAAGAAAGAAAGAGAGAAAAGAAAGATGCTTTCAGAGAAAGAGTGGTCTGTCCAAGGTCACAGAGAGAGTCAGGGGCCATCAGAACTGGAACCCAGTTCTCCCGTCTCCTGGGCCCAGATCCTCTTCGGCAGCCTGCTTTGTAGTGTTACTGTAAGCAGGAAGAACAGGGTCCCAGCGAGAGAAGTGGGAGGCAGGGAAGGAGGAAGTGTGGGAAACAAAGGGATGAGGAGATGAGGTCATCCTTAGGAAAAGGTACAGCTACCAGACTGACCAGAACTGGATTCTGGTGGCCAAGAAGAGATCTAGGACACCATCTTGCCCCTCGAGGTGAACTTCCACTAATTGTAATAGGTAATAATACAATTATAATTGCAGGTGGGAAATCCTCCCACCCCCACCCCGTGTCACCATGACAGTTCGGACAAGGGCCAAGTAAAAACAAGGGAATCCCACCTCTCGGAGGGAAGGAGTGGTCAGTGAGGACAGCATGGACCAGCCCTGGGAATGCCTGAGACTCCACTTCTAAAATCCTAAGCCTCAGTTCTTCTGGGCCTGCCCGCTCCCACACCATCTTGAGAGTGTACTGTATTATTTCCTTTCTTTAGTAAATCTACTGCTTGCTTGGCTGTGTTTGTGTGGCTTAATTTAGTTTAGTACATCCTGGAATACCTTCCTGCGATGACACAAGAACACGTTTTCTCCGGTAACAGTAGGATAATGTGTATCTTCTGTTAGAGTCCTTCCTTAGCCAGAAATTGCAAGTTGGCCCCTTAATTCTCATAGGACAAGGAAAAGTCATCCTTCAAAAAATAAAAGATTGCAATTCCTCCAGGGAGGAAGAACGAAAAGACCCATGGTATCCATTTAAAGCAAAAAAGCGTTTAAAAACCAATTACCAAGCTGTGTTGCTGCTGTTCTCAGGGCTGGCATCTTTTCCCTGCTCAGAGTGTTAACACTGCAAATACAAAACAAATCCCTTGAAAAGTGATGGCAGGATTGGGGCTCTGGCGACGAGGCTCTGAGATCAGCCTCTGCTCAGAGAGCTGTTCGGCTGCATACTCAGTGGCAGAAATATTCTGGATCACAAGCAGCAGGATTTGCAGCTTGAACCATGTTTCTTTTCCCTTTGTGTAAAGACAGATTTTGGAAAACCCAGCATCAGTCTGCATTCCCCTTGTCCTTATCATCCTCTTCTCTGGCTAGCCCAGACTTGCTGCTTTCTCATCCCCCAGGGAAACGGACCGTTTGTCAAATTTTCTTCTGGTCTAAAAATCTAAAGCACAAAATAGCCGCTGTCCTTTTTGGCAGCTCCTGCAGAGCTAATATGCTGTGCTTATCCCAATATGTGGGCCACATCAGATCATAAAATAGAGAGCCTGATTTGGAGGATGAGCTGCAGGGGAAAGAAGCATAAGAAAAATGATTCCGATCCTCAAGGCTACCTTTCCTTTCCCAAGTTCCTATCTCTATCTCAAAGTCTCGAAGCCTTGGGAATGTGAGGGCAGCCCTGCCTCCTTTGAAGCCTAGGAGGGATTAGGTGAACCATGTCTTCCAAGCAGGGGCTTTCTGATTTCCTGGAGGTAGGGGGTGTCTGAAGGGAATATAAAACAATGTTGTATGAGCATAGTGGTAGGTGGGCAGGGAGAGGGCCACCAGCTCCCATGGGAAGGAGAACCAAGTTGAGTTCCTCTTCAGGGCTGGGTGTGAAACTGCTCCTCTCTGCAGGGGACTGGCCCTAGAAGCACACAGCTTCTGTAATTGCACAGCTGTCACCTGCCATTAGCACCTGACAGGGACATGTGGGGTTTCACAGTGCTTCTCCCTAGTAACCTATGCAGGGCAGGGGTGTGTGTGTGTGTGTGTGTGTGTGTGTGTGTGTGTGTTTAGAGACAGAGTATATGCTGGAAAGAGACAAAAAAGAAAAAGAAGAGAGTTTTACACAGTATTAGAAGAGAGCAGGGTAAATCATTTTATGCCTCCGTCTTCATTTTCCTTCTCTAACAACTGAGATTACCAGCAATCGCTGATTTATAAACTCTTTAATAAATCCCAGGCCCCATGCTAGAGCACCATGCATATATCATCTCATTTAATCCTCAAAATAACCTCATGAGATAGGAACTATTACAGATTTTTGCAGATGAGGAAGCTGGAGCTTGAGGAGGTTAAGTCAATTTCCTCCACGGTCCCCAGACAGGGGCGATGGAGCCAGGATTCCCGCCCTGGGCTGTGCGAGTCTGGAGTTGTCATGTATCAGCACTGCGCCTCCCCAAATCTGATGCCCATCTGGTCCTGTGACTGGGAGGCCAACTGGAGCACGAATGGGAATCAACATTGTACACCAAGTGCTGTGCCCGTGCTAGTGACTGTTATTTAAAGAATTCAACATGAACTTACTTATCCATGCTGCAAAAACTGCTCTTATTCTACAAAGCATATTTAGTTACAACATGGATAAGAGGAGTGACAAAAGTAGCTGTTGGCTCTTCCTTCAAGTAACTTACATGTTATCAAGTGTTGGGAAGAAAAAGAATGTACAGTAGGATCATAAGAAATCAAGGACATCCCACGTGCTCACCAAATAAGACTAAAACAAAATAACTGTTTAGCCAACCTCTGTCCTAGCAGAGGTCACTGCCGGTGAGCTCTAATATTAGCATTTTAAAAGTTGCACTTCATAGTAGCCCTCATTTTATCTCTCATGCTATCACTTTTATCTTTCATTCTATCGCTTTCCAGGAAATGTCGAACAAACACCTGAAATGAATAAATTTTAGTTCTGAGACAGTTATGCATTATTACCAAATCAGTAGTTTAACAGACATAACCCAGGGACTATTATCATACTCATAGTAAATAATGAAAATGTTACTACTAGTGGGTGCTCCTCTGCTCCAACTGTACAATGATAATTGATGTTCACAACAATGACACCGAGGCAATGGAGGTTCTTAAAGTGCTTAATGGATCATAAAAAAAAAAAAGAAAGAAAAGGAAGAAAGAAAAGAACGAGATGGGGGGGAGAGAGAGAGAGAGAGAGAGAGAGAGAGAGGAAGGGAAGGGAAGGGAAGGGAAGGAAGAAGGCAGGAAGGAAAAGAAAGAAAAAAGACAAAAAAGGAGTTTCCTTTGAAATGTTTTTGCATTATATTTTATCATAATACAATGTTTTTGAAGATTAGTCATCAGTAATGAAATATGTGAGTGATGACATCACCGATGAGACCACCTTAATTCCCCATTACGCCAAAATAAGTAATTTTGTATAGACCTATGTTCAGTATCTCCCCCACCTCCCCAAGTTCAAGCCAATTTTACACAGCTGAGTGTCTAGCTATGAACAACTCTGAGAGGTCATGCCCTGCATTCATTTCCTGTTACTACTGTAACAAATTGCTACAACCTAGTGGCTTAAAACAATGAATCACTTACTGTTCTGGAGGTGAGGTTCCCCGAATGAGTGTCACTGGAGTGGCAGCAGCGTTTTGTTCTTTCTGGAGGGTTACGAGGAGAATCTGTTCTCTTGCCTCGTCCAGCCTCTGGACACTGCCTGCAGTCCTTGCCTTGTGGCCCCTCCTCTACCTCCATCCCAGCAGTATTGCATATTCCAATTGCTCTCTCCGACTATAACCCCTGCATTTGTCAACACATCTCCTTCCTTACTCTGACTCTCTAGCTTTCCTCTGATAAGGACCCTTGTGATTACCACCAAGATAATCCAGAACAATCTCCCCATCGCAAGATAGTAACTGAACCACATTTGCAAATTCCCTTTTGCCCTGTAAGGTAACATCTTCACAGGTTCCAGAGAGTAAAATATAGACACTCTTGAGTGGGGGCGGGCATCATTCTGACTACCACACTCCCTTCAACAATAACTCATTCATGGCAAAGTTTTTCTCTATCTTTTCTCTTTGGCTTCAAAATTTGGAAGCAATGGCCCCTTCTCATGTATAATGAGTAGGATGATCCTAAAATGAAAATTACCGAAGTCCAAAATATTGAAGGAAGCAAGGTCATACAGAACCTCTTCTAATATTTGACCAAGGGGTCAAAGTCAGCAACACAGGAGCAATGCCAGCAATGACCTGCTGTGGCATCCGTGGCCCACGGCACTGATGCCCCACAGATGGAAGTTGCTTAGACTTCTGTTTCTTAAAGCTTTGACTTAAAAGATTAGAACAGCTTGGAGTTAGAGCACAAAAGGAAGAAAGAAAATGATGGAGAACAATTTCCTGGTGCCAGACGGTGGAGAACACGAGGAGAGATTAGGAAGGAGAAATGAGGAGGCAGAAAGCCAGGCCGAAAGAAACTTTGGATGCCATCTGACAGGCCTTTTAAATGTGCAGGTTTGGCTGCCTGCCCAGCTGTATCATGTACCCTATATCCCTCTGTGCTTTCAAAGAGGAACAGGAAAGAATCCCTTGGAAAAGAACCATCGCAGTGCACCCAGAGCATAAGGGAAAGGCATGACTGAGGTTATGGGACACACTAGCCAAGGGATAGTGGAGGTTATAGCTGTGTAGACAAAAGGTTCAGACAGGACAAAGGTCCACACAGGTCGAGCCAGACTTGCCTTCTGTTTCTCAACTACATCCTCTCTGCTAACCTTTCACCCTAACCTCACATTGGCTGCTTGCCTCTGATTTAGAGTGAATATTTCTTTCTTACCTCAGATTTGAGTGTTTCATAAGTTTTGCTATTTGCAAAACCATTAGGGTTTAAATAGGACACCTGAGCAGATCTATTACAAGCAATGCTCGAAGGTACAAGGTCATCATTTCACTGTGTTAAGACATAGAAAAATTCCCCTATAATTAAAGCACGTGGGTGAATAGAAGATGAAAATCTACCATTGTTAGCTGCTTTTTGTTTATTCATACAGGCATACTTACTTGTGGATTGGTGCTTTGTACATAAACCACACCTCTTTCCATGAGAAGTTTTGATGGTACAACAGTAACAGCAACTATCTTTATTGAGAGCTTAACAGGTCAGGTACTGTGGGAAGTGCCCCATGAACACTATCTCTTTAATTCCTACATTAATGAGAAAGTCATATTATCCCCCCATTTTTGAAGGTCGTTATATGGCTAAAGAAAGTCATTTTGCCACAGTCATAGTTAGCAAATCATATCAAAAATAGCAAATCATATAGAAAACTCAAACCTAGGTGAGCTGAGCCCCTAATTTTATGTTTTCAGCAATAATGCATTTGGCTTCATGTTTTCTACATGAAGATCTTCATCATTATAGGTAAACTCAGAGAATTGCGAAATATATAAAAATCTCTTCTCAGATTACTTGATAATAAAGGCAGAGACCTAATTATATTTGATTTGAATATGGCAATACTTGGAGCTTCTCAAAGCCTTTCAAATGTCATTTGGGGTTTTATTCCCACTCAAATCTCATTATTCTCTAATTTATTTTTTCTCTGCAAAGCCGATTATAGTGTGCTGAATAGTGCCCCCCAAAAGACATGTCCAAGTCCCTTCTTCAAGGAACCAGAGGAATCCACTTATCTAACCCCCCAAACCAGTGAGTGTGACCTTATTTGGAGAAAGGATCTTTGCAGAAGTATTTAATTTAAGGATCTCGAGATGAGATCATCCTGGATTTAGGGTGGAACCTCAAGTCAATGATTGGTACTCTTAAGGAAAGGGAAATATGAGACAGCCAGGTACAGAGACACAGAAGAGAAGGCCTGTGAGGACATGGAAGAGATTGGAGTTATGCTGCCACAAATCAAGGGAAGCCAGGAGCCCCCAGAAGCTGGAAGAGGCAAGAAGGATCCTCCCCCAGAGCCTGTGGAAGGGGTATGGTCCTGCTGACACTGATTTTAGACTTTTTACCTCCAGAACTGTGAGAAAATAAATTTCTGTTATTTTATGCCACTATGTTTGTGATCATTTTCTGTGGCAGCCCTAGAAAACTAATATATCCATGTATTTTGATGCACATATCGAGAAAGTCTGACAAACATTACTAAAAAGAACTGTGTGATGTGTGAATATAGCTGGGTCTCAAGTACGCAGCTTTGTACCTTAGGTTCTTACTGATGCAAACCAAGAAATCACAAGGTATTTGAATATTTATTTTTAAAAACCTAAAAGGTCCAATAATATCAAATTCATAGAAATAATATAAACAAATATGCATACATATAAATGTATATGGAGTATAAGTAAATGTATATATATGCATACAAGGGCTGTCCAGAAAGTATCCAGCCACATAATATGAAAAATAAAGGCATTTATGGCTGGATTTTTCTGGACTGCACACACACACACACACACACACACACACACATACACACACACACAAAACCTTTAATTCACTTGTATGAAAGGCCATGGGGAGGTAAGTTCATATGGAGACTTTATTAATATTTGATAGATTTTGCTATCCCCGATTAAAGCCAGAAATGCCCATTGGCAATGGTGTCGGGCCCAGTTTTAACTCATGAGTGATTGCCTATCGTAGTCTGGGCTTGGGTTTGTAGCATATTTTGAAGATTCATGGAATCATTCATGGGTGATTGGTCAGTAGCTCTTATAAAAATTAGCAATTATAACTGCCAAATACCTTGGACATAGCATGAACTAGGCACTCTGTCATAAATAAGAGTAGTTGATACTACAGAGGAGGTTACTAGTGATGGTAGTTAATAGTAGTAATAACAGTAATAGTAATAGTACATGTGGTGAGAAAAGACCTGAATAATAATTATTGTTGTTCAAATGTCATGGAACTCTTTCATATAAGATCGAAGCCCCAAGGAACGGGAAATAGCTCTCGATATTTTGGTGGATGTTGAGAATCTGTTCGAACCCAGAAAGGGCAGCTGAGATCAAAATGAATTTTCTGGATCTATAAAACAAGGCTTAGCCTATCTCCATTAGATTCTATGTGGGATCGTGCCAGAAGCAAGATGAGGTGCTTACAGGCTGGCCATGGTGGCTGCCCTTTACATTTCCTCTAATCACCAGTCACCCACCCTTACACAGCATGACAGAGGAAGATTATGGGTTACTGCTGCTGCCAGACACTTTCTTGGCAGAACCACAAGAAACAGACCTGAGTGGGCAAGAAAGAGACTTTTACATTCTTAAAGGCATTGCAACATTGCATATTATCCCCCCCAGAGCCCCTGATGTACTCTGCCACCCAGCCCCTGAGTCAGCCTGCTGTGTAGACCTTAGAGTGCTGACACGATCCTGGGGAATTGCCACCTTTAGCAACAATCAGGAACAGAACTTTCAGGGGTAGAGAGTTATAGCTACTCACATATATAAAAACACATTTTCCTGTCAGCCTGGCCTGGGTGTTACAGAAAAAACTGAATGGGACATGTTGTGGGTCTCCTACTCGGGACATGCTGTGGGTCTCCTACTTGGGACATGCTGTGGGTCTCCTACTTGGGACATGCTGTGGGTCTCCTACTTGGGAAATGTTGTGCGTCTCCTACTTGGTCTTTGGCATTATGGAGAAGACACCTGGGGTTTCCTCTATGGACAGGACATTCAAACTCAGGGAGGAGAGCAAGCAATATAGAGTGGTGTCGCTGTTGCCATTTGGTGTCTGGACTATACAGACCCTGAGTTTAAAAGAGGAATTAACTGCAGGATCTATCCAATCCTAAGGAAATGTGAGAACAGAGTCATTGCAAGTCTGTGACCCAGGAACTCAGAGAAGGACTCAGGAGTCCAGATATCAGTATCACGAGATTAGATGCTATATTTTTTGGACTGAATTGTGTCTCTCCAAAATTCATATGTTCAAGCCCTACGTATGACAGGATCTGGAGATGGGCCTTTGGGAGGTAATTAGGTTTAGAGAGGCTCATGAGGGTGGGGTCCTCAAGGTGGGAGTAGTGCCTTATAAGAAGAACACCAGAAATTTTGCTTGCTCTCCCTTTCTGTGTGACACAAAGAAGAGGTCTAGGGAGCACACAGCAAGATATCAGCCCTTAACACACCAGGAAGAAAAGCTCTCACCAGACCCCGACGAAGCTGCACCCTGGATTTCCAGCATTTGGTATTATGAGAAGGTAAACATCTGTTTGTTAGCTCCTGCCTCCCTGAGTCTATGGTATGTTGACATGGCAGCCCAAGCTGACTAATGCATTATAGTGACAGTTTTTAAAAAATAAGTGTGCTTAGTTAATTATCATTAAATTTGTGGGCTTATAGAAGTCATTACAGGTGCAGCCAGCACAGTTACCGTAATTAATTACTTTGCTAGAAAATAGAAAGACTACCTCTTCTTTCTTCAAGGGGCCAGGGGGACCCTCTTCTCCCAGAGGGCTCCTAAAGTAAGCTGTTCTAATTCCAGAGTTACCCAGAGAATTCCCCACTTCTGTGTCCATACCAAACTATGGTCAGCCAAGTCCTCAATATCATGTTGTATTTAGAATCACTTTTGTTTTAAGGTAAAATTCTGGAACTTATAATTTATTGTAATTTGAAACAATTTTCCAAAGCTTTATTTATTTATTCTTTGGGTTGCAGGCAGTTTTAAAAAATGCAAAAAGTTTCCTTGATTGCCTTATGAAAACTGTATTTTGTCATGTATAATGCACACCTTTTTGCCCAAATCTGTGAGGGAAAAATAAGGATGCACATTATACATGGGTAGTATTAATTCCATATCTATATAAATGTTTTTATTTCTTTTATTTATGCATATGAGTTAAAAGTGTAACTCTAGAAAAATCAATAACTAATAATATGCAAAATAATGTTAAAATATTAAATGCGAAAATGCTAAAATTCCTTTATAATACAAAAAAGAAGTACCTAAATATAAACAAATAAAGATTTGAATTAAAAAATTAAAACAAAAGATTATTTCCCAGAAAGTTTGGGCCCAAAACTGGCTGCATATATACAATGGAGCACATTATCCACGGCAAAATACGGTAACTTTTGTAACTATTTTCCTGTGTGCCTTTCAAATCCCTCATGCCCTGAGCTGGCTCTGTCTTTCCACAGCCAGAATAGCATAAGGCCTCAGTGACCAGGACAAAAAGAAAAAATTAAAAAAAAAAGACTGATGTCATTCAAAGACTGACATTTCAGTTTTTATTACTAGAATACCTTAAAGAATTAGATCTGATTTGCATTGATATTTGCCAACTGTATTATTAAAGTTTTTTTTTTTTCCTTTTTCTCTTCTCTTCACCAGATTTTAACACTTTGGTCGACAGCAGACAAATTTAACAATCATGTGACTTCACAGAGCATTCTGGGCTTTTGAATTGTTTACCAAGTTGAGGAAAATACCTTATTTGATCCATAAAATGAAGGTAGGTGATGACACATAAAAGAAATGGCAAGGCACGTTTTGCACAGGAGTTTGCTTCTCACAATGTTTCTTATGTGACACAGGGTAATTTTATTGGTATCTCTTTTGTTGGCAGCGCCACCCCATTTGAGTTACCTATTGAGGTTTCTCTGTTTTATCAGATTTAATTGCAGCCTTAGTGTACTGGAGACTTGAAAATGAATATCCGAGGGAAGAATGAGGATTTCAGAAATGTGTGCACATTTTTAAGTGATATGTTAGCCTCAGACATTATTAGACTGTAGATGGAAAAATGCAAAGTGGAAATTTCTGTGCAGTTTTTATTTCTAAACCTCTTCATCTCAAGTGATGGGAGATCAAACCATAAAAATGTGGTAGTGCATTTATATATCAAATAGTTCTAAACACACTATGCACACTCACACACAAACATACACACATGCACACTCCATCCAGGTCATTAAAATTTTTCCTATTGATTTATTATTATACAGAAAGAATCTGAAGTATTCCTATACTCTTAGTTGGTAAAAATAGCATACGATTCTGTCTCAGGGAGATGTGTTTTCTTTACTGCAGGGGTTCTCCAAGTTTACTATGCATCAGAATCACTTGGAGGGCTTACTGAACTAGAAATCACTGGGCCTGGAGTTTCTGATTCCTGTAGACCTGATGTGTGGTCCGATCATTTGCATTTCTCACAAGTTCCTAAGTGATCTGATATTGTTGGTTTGGGGACCACACTCTGAGAACTCCTGCTTTAGACTGTCTAGAGAATGGCTTATTACTTATTTTGGCCCAATTGAGTGTTTCCTAGTCTTGCAGTTAGTCCTTTCTACTAACCAAAAGGACTACTGTGACTTAAGCCCCTATTTTGCAATGCAGAACCTAAGATAATAGTAATGACAAACAGCACTTGAATAATGCCTTATTATTATAATAATAATTTTCATATCTATTGTCTCACTTGAGACAATACAGGAATCCTAGCAGGTGAGAAAGCATTGTATGACATGTTACACGTGGAAATAGAGAGCCCAGAGGACCTAGCCAAAAACACCGAAGAGAGCAAACTGGAATCCAGGCTTTCTGATTCCAAACTCTGTCTCCTTTCTACCAAGTCACTCTATCTCTTAATCTCTCACACTTGTAGAGAGCTTTACACTTTTCAAATTACTTTCATATTCATTATCTTATTTGATTCCTCAAAGCAACAGCATGAGGCAGGCGGGACACATATTATTGTCCACATTTGGCAAATGAAGCCATTATACGAGATGATGAGAAAAGTGGCTACTGACAACCAGACAGCATTTCTTTACACACTAGACTAAGTTTTTCCTGCAATATTTAGCAGCAGCATCTGATGTAGTAGATAAAGCATCAGATGCCCTCCTTTCCAAGTGATAAATATTCAACAGCACAGTACTGTAACCCCACTGCACTCCATTTTCCTTCTGTTTTCTTGGAAGGAATGGATTTGGAGTGGAGGGTGGTAGGCCTGATTAGGATCACTAGTTAGTAGGAAAGTGGGGAAAGTTATTAAATTTCTACACTTCAAATAATTAGAAAAACAGCTTTCTCTTCAGATAAAGGCACTTCACCTCTAGTCCTGGGCATTTCAAAGTTTAAAGTGCATACAAGCCACCTGGGGATCTTGACAAAATGCAAATTCTGATTCAGGTGGTCTGAAGTGGGGTCCAATATTCTACATTTCTATAAAGCTCCAAGGTGATGTCAATTCTGTTGATCATGATCCAACCTTGATAGGCAAGGATCAGTCCTATTTCTCAAAACAATAATTATTTTTACTATTATTCTCTGAACCATCTCTGAATCTCTAGGGTGTAAGAGAAATATTAAAAAAACTGTAACAATATTTGGTGGATACTGGGTATATCATGGGACTTAACTATATGTTTCTCTGTGTTAGACTTTTTATACATCTTCCAACCTACTTTGATCTCAAGATCCAGGCAGATCATTAAAATGTGGTCCAGTGACACCTGATATTATTTGAGTGCTTGTTAGAAAGGCAGAACTTCAGGCACCCATCGCAGACCCAGTGAATCAGAATTTGCATTTTTACAAGATTCTCCAGATGATTTTCCAGCACAATAAAGTTGGAGAAAGACTCCTTTAAAGCTTTTTGCCCTCCTATGCTTCTTTCTGCTCCTCTGGATGGTCGTTTGACTCACTGGGAAGCTTTACTCCTATAGAATCCTAGAATTCACTGAAAGAATAATTTAATAGGTGAACCAGGAAATTTGTATTTAAAACAACAACCACAACAAATAACAGAAAACAAACAAACAAAAAAACCAAAATGTTTGCCTCTAGTTAGTTCTGATGATCAGTCAGATTTAAATATTATCTAATAGAGGAGATGACAATTACAACACAGATGGCTACACCCAGAAGGGATGGTTTATATGCATCACGGGAGGTATTATAAAAGGGCTCTGCAATGGAGGTTCCTTTTGCAAGTTGACTAGACCTGTGAACTGTTCTCTACTACGAAACCAGGGTGGGCCTGAACTCCTGGCACCCAACCCCAAACCCCACTAGAGCACTAGTTCATTCAAGTTGACAGTGCTGAAACCTTTGTTGCCACAATTAAAAAAAATAAATTCTTCCCCACATACAGAAATTTGCAGTAGCTATCTTTGTGTCTTGTAGAAAGAAAACACTGTATATATTTAAGATGTATATTATATTATAGACTGCAAGTTTGTCTAATCTATAGCCTGCAGGCCACATGCAGCCCAGGACGGTTTTGAATGCAGTCCAACACAAAATCATAAACTTTCTGAAAACATTTGTGACCTTTGGTTTAGCTCATCAGTTATATTTAGTGTTAATATGCTCTATGTATGGCCCAAGACAATTCTTCTTCTTCCAATGTAGTTCAGGGAATCCAAAAAGATTGGACATCCCTGTTAGAGCAAAACTATAGTTTATGAAGATTCTGTTCTTAAAGTCTAAACTATAAGCATGCTCCAACAGTCTGACATTTATTTAGAAGACATTCGCTTATTTATTCAATAAATATTTACTGAGTATTTACTTTGTGGTAGGCACTATAATGGAACTAGAGATATATAGGTGACTGCTTTCATGAAGCAGATAGTAAAAAAGGTAAACAAGTATTTAAGACAATTACTGAGTGTGATACCTTCTGAGAAGGAGAAGAACAATTACTGATGATAAATGAATGCTAAAGAGAGTATCAGAAGATATGATACAAGAATGTGAAGATTTCAGAGCATTGTCTGTAATGCAGTAGATGATGTGAGTCAGACAGAAGTAAATCAGCACTTCAGGGTAACAAAGGATCTAAACAGTACCCAGACTGAGAACTTCCTTGAAATTTCCAAAACCTTTGCAGCAAGAAATTAATTAAACTATTAGTCGAGTAGCTTTAGCTTTATTTCTCCTTTGTGTCATTTGTAGTTTGTTTTCTGTTCATTTATGCTTTAATTACTTATTAATGTGTATTTAGTTAATACTTCATGATATTTCCCAACAATATTTTAAATAAAGCTTTTAATTGTATAACTTGATTGAGTACTTATAATATGCAAAGCAATGTGAGAATATCTATATGAGTAGGACATAGTTTCTGCTATTTTTACAAAGCTTACAATCTAGAGATTGCATGTAATTAAAATGCAATTTTATTAGTTCTATAATATAGCTTCCTGGAGAAAGTGTCATCTTGAAGGTCTTGCAGTAGAAGTCACACTGGCAAAATGATGACATGGAAGAAATAAGAAATCACGTTTCAAGAAGAAAATCAGGATATGTGATGGCACAAAAGCAACTGGACAAGGCATATTCTTTAAATACAGTGCAACCCAACTACTGCATAAAGTCGAGTGGTTAGGGGCTTCGGGATAGGAGAATAAATTGAATGAAGGGCTTCAATGCCATGCTAAGTAGTTTGAGTTTTATCCCAAAGGCATTGGGGAAATTGGGAAATTAAGTAGGAAAATTAATGACCATTTTTATATTTAGAAAGAGTATTTCTGTAGTAGGGGACAATATCTAGTAACAGGGCGTCCAATTGAAATACAGGTGAAAGAAAGTTTTCATTTACCTACATTGTGGCAATGACAAAGGAGAAAGGAGAATGAATTGATAGCTATTAAGAAGGTAGAATCAAGACATTGTGTCAAATAAATCATTGCTGTTGAAAAGGAAGAGAAAGAGCCCAGACTCATTCTCAGTCTCCTCACATAGACAATTTTTATCTCCTACTCTGAGCATCTTTTAGAACCTGTCCGCTGGTCCCTCTGTATCCAACTACCCTTAGTAAATGCTTTGATTCATGGGAGCTAGGACTGCCCTCCTTAGCAAGAACCTAAGTCAGACTACTCTAACATCTCATGAGGGACCTTAGGATAGGCCCAACCTGACATCCACAGTCAAGATCCCAAAAGTTAATTGTAGGTTGTTCTCAAGAATTACATAACCTATCATGACTTTTTCTCATATAAGTGAGCCATTATCGACTACATTGTGAATACTATATAGTGGTTTGTTTGACTCCCAAGCAAATCAATATGCACTTACCTTAGTGAATTACACTGTGTTTTTATCTGCCCATTTCAACAATTTCACAATCGCTTTGATATTTTAAATATGCTTCTCCAAAACACTTTAACTTACCATTTTTTTTGTTTTGTTTTTATTATGTTGCCCTGTTGTTACTGTTCAATGGTTCACTCTTGAACACTGCAGATCATTTTTTTGGTGTTAGAGTACAATCATTGCTGGAAACACCAATTTTGTAAAAATCTAAGAAAGGGAGTTGTAATTTGTAACTTGAAGGTTCTGCATAGCTACCATTAATAAAGTATTCACGATATAGCCAGACTCTGGGGAAACTGTCCCCTAAGAAAATCATGAACATCTAAGAAAATCATGAACATCTAAATGAGCTGTCCTAGAAAATCTCTCCTTAACAAGACATTGTTTTCATGCCCTTTTGAAAAAGGAACACCTCAAGTGGGCAGGTAGTAAAACTCATCTTGATAACAACATTTTAAAAATCTCCCTGGTTATTGTGTTGGATAGAGGATAAACTTGCATAAAGATGGCATTGAAGTTGTTTTCAATCAAATTATCAGTTTCCCCCCAAATTATCATTATAGGAAGCTGATGAATGGATAAATATAACTAAAATAAATAATAAAATAAGAATATCAATACTTGCTAACACTACTAAGTACTTTGCTTACACGTTCTCTTTTAATTCTCCTAACAACCTTTGACAAAGATTCTACGCTCAGACCTATTTTACATATGAGCAAACACATACTATTTGGAATAATGGTAAAAAAAAATATTTGAAGTGGTGGGATGCTGAGTGATGTTGCCTCTTCTATTCTGGTAGGTCATATTAAATGTTTGCAATTAAGCTATTCCCTCTCCTCTGCCTAAGTCTCCAAAATGCACTTGGAACACTCAAGTTCAAGCTAGTTTCCCAAGGACACATCGAGGGTGGTTCATTTCTCTTCAGAAAATGTGTTCTGGGGATCAGGTGACAGATGTGGGTAGGGTAAGCATGAGGTGATAAGGTGGTACTCAGGCATTTGTTTCACACTCATCAGAACGGCCAGCACATCTGACTGTGGACATCCTCCCACAGCTTCAACACTGACTGTATCAGTTATTGAAGATCTTTCTAGGATTTTTAAGGTTTGAATGCCAATAATCATGTGGTTAGATTTTCTTGTCTTCATTTTCTAAGTTATTCATTTGTTTAAATGATAAGGTTGCTGAAAAAAAGAGTTTATGTTTACTTGATTAGGCTATTATGGAATCATCTGTACGAGGAAAGAATAGGTTTCTGACCTAAATTTAATATACTCATACACACAAATAAATGTCTATATGCCTGTTATACTGGGAAAGTATATACACTGGTACATACTACATTATATGTTTAAACCAATGTACAAGTAGTGTACTGAAAAAAAATATAGCAAGATTTTAATCTATTTTCTGCTCATTGAAAAGAAAAACAGGAATATTAAAAAGTAAAAAAGAAATGTGTGCTTAGAAAAGGTGTAAACATTAAAAAGGTATTATATCTAAACACTAACATCATGGTTTTACATAAAGATGCCCTCTTGGATTCTTAAAGGCATTATTATATATGGTCTTTCTGTGTTTAGGATACTCTTGCCTCCCCTATTTTCTTCACCAGTTTCTGTACATCCTTGAGGTCTCAGCATAAGCTTCCCTCAGGGGAGCTGTGCTGGCCTTGCAGATTTTGCAATATGGCCCTGTTTTATGGTCTTACTGAATGCTATAATCTTCCTTTATACTGTATAAATCTAATTAAGTGGTTATTCATTCAATTATTTCTTGAATGTTCTGCTTTCTTGTTGAACTATAAGCTCCATTTGTGCAGGAACCATGTCTGTCTTGCTCTTTATTTTGTCCTTTTACAGAGTGAGCATTCTATGACTAGTTCTTGATAGAAGAACAAATTGTGAGATGGAGACCAAGATTAATCTAAATAGAATTCTGTATTGGTGGATGACATTTTTAAAACAATATACAAGTCAGACATAAAAATCACAGCAAGTTTTTTCTTTATATTTCTGTACTTTGCAAAGGGAAGTGGTAATACCAAAAAATAAAAATGAAAGAAATAAATAAAAGCAATGAATAGAACAGGTTCAACCATTATTCTCATTTAAATTGTAACTTTGTGGTCAAGAGCCTTTACCTGCAAAATGTGCAGGTTTAATTCTTCCACATCCTTATCCTACCAAGACAGACTCACAGAACTTTCTGGAAGGTCAATACAAGAAAATCTCAGAGGAAGAATTTCCTGAAACTAAACTGTAGATCAGATACTTTCTGTGTGAAATGTGAAGTCATACTAATTCTAACATACTAACTGAAAAGAACAGATGCTAGTTACTTGTAACATGTATTTCTGGAATTTAACTTAAATAGATAAGTTTATTTTAATGTTATATATTTTGCCTAAACCCATGAGGGCAGAGTTTAGGCTGCAAATATTAAAAGACAGATGGGATTATAACATTAATGGAGTTAAGAGTACCATCAAGCAAGGATTCAAACCTGGAAAAGAATTAAAAGGGAATGTCTGACCAAATGATTAAGACCCAACATCCAGTGAAAAATGGGATTTCAGACTCTCCAGGGTCCTCTTGACTCCTCCCAGCACAATATTTTCCCACCCACCGCATTAAAATAAATATTTCTTGAGCGAGATTTCTACACTCTGTGTCAAATCTGGCATCTGGCTTGGACAAGAAAGTCGTATAGCACCTGCTAAGGTGTTAAATCATCACTATGTTTCTTCTTCTATTTTTTTTCCCCAGGTATTGAAAGGTATTGAACTTGTAAAACCTTTGCAAAAGTGAAATGCATAGGAACTCGGTAACCCTGAGCAATCTTGACACGGCATGAGCTATACTTGAGAAAGGGACTTGCTCTGGAATATGAGGGAAAAAAAAAGATTTAGAAACAAAGTAAAATGAAGATGGGAGCAGCACTGCACACAGAAGGGACATCAAACACTCCATAGAAAATATATGCTACGGTGCAATTGCCCTCTGGGAGTTATAGGATTGTGAAAGTCTAACTTAATTAAGGGAGAAAATAGGTCACATTTAACAACCACATACGTGACATATCGTTTTGACTATACTGAATAACTGAAAAGGAGAAAAAATAAAAAAATCAGAAATGTAAGGAAGGCATCCACAAACGCATCCATCTCTTCTCCATCTAAGTCAGGTGTATGTTTTGATTTTATACATATGATTTTCCATTCTTCCAATTTCCCTCTTTAAAGACACTTGTGGTATACTTGAAAAAGAAATTTCAGATGTCAAAAGTAAAGGAAAAAAAAATGGCTCAACCTATAATGAAATAAAACAAAAAGGACTGAATGAAAGGGGAATAAATATTCCTCTCCTCATAAAAATATACCCTGCACCCTCTTTCCTTTCTCCCACTCCTGTCATCAAATGACAGGTAATCAGGTACTTGTGAACCCTATGTGAAATCTTCCCCCTTTTAGGGCTTGCTGCCCCTGTAGGGTTGAGCTAATTACAGGTACATTTCCTCTGTAAGGCAGTCACACTCTGTACTATTGAAGGGACAATTAATAATTGAACAAAGCTAGCTGGATTTTTTTGCTCACTCGGCCACGGGTTGCAGGTAGCTTTGCTGTCAGACAGGGAGCACAGCCTCCAAGAAAGTCTTTTCCATGATAGCCAGAAAAGGATCACCCCATTTTCTAATTTTGAAAAGAAGGAAAGTAATTCACAAACACCAGAAATAAAAATAAAAATCCTAGATCCAAACTTCACTTGATATGTTAATTTGAGGGCTAACATGAAATGGAAACCCATATGTTCACACCACAAAATACAGAGTTTTTTAAAAGATGATATAACTAAACATTAGCCTGGCCTTATAGACACATCTTAGGGTAGCTTCCATTGTATGTCTAGTTTTCACAACAACTTTCCGTGGTGGTCCCTGCAAAATGAATGTGTTGTAAATGAGATCTTTAGATACCTATATGAAGAAACTTTATACCTATAAAAGAATATCAGCTATAAATCAGTTAAAAGTTGGGACCTAGCTACCAAAATAAATGACATTTTAAAAAAATAATTGATCAAAAGCTCCTCTAACTAAAAAAATTAAATAGCAGACCCCATTTTACAAGACTGTGCCATTTTCAAAGACATGGTTTTGCATATAAATATAAAATTTGCAGAGTAGAGGAGTAGGTATGTGGTTAATTCTTAATAATTGGTAAAATATTTAAATGAAGTTCTAAAAGCAGCAGGGCCTCAGAACGCAGTTATGGTGATGGTAGTAGGAAAGGGGTCAGGAGGACACAGAAGACATTCCGGGGAAATAATTTTCTGAGTTTTAGTGAAATATTAGCACCAATATAGGTGGGGAGCCATAATGAACTCAAGTTGCTTAATTCATACCTGATGCCCTACACTGAGCCAGATGCCAAGGATAGGACATTAGATGTCAAAAACGGTTTTGTACTATTCCTGAAAGATTTGTTCACAAAGTGCTGAATATTATAGGAAACTATATATAAAAGCAAGCAAAATAAAAAATAAACACACACACAAAGAACTATGTAAATTTAATCCATATAAAACCTTGCCCCAAGATACTCAAGTACCAAACTAGCATACATTTTGAACACATGTTAAGTCATTTAATGCTTCTAGATTTGTTGCCTTGGGGGAGTGTTCTATTGAAAATGAAATAAAATACACACACACACACACACACTCACACACTTGACTTTACAGAAATGAGCACGTTAGCAAAGCTCAGGGAAGGCTTTAAATAACTTCTATGTCACGATTCTTTTAATGTTTTAATAACAAGATAGATGCTTGCTTTTCAGATCCAAATGAATCTCAGAAGCATGCGTGTATCTTACACAGTGTGTGGCATTTTTGAAACTGGTAGGTTGCTTACCAGTTGGTGTAAGGTGTCTCCAGGTGATAACAGGTTCAGGACGACCGTTAGCCATGCAGACCAGGGTCACGTTGCTGCCCTCATTCACAGTGACATCTGAGGAGATGTTGGAGATCTTTGGTGGAACTGTCAAGACAAGAGCAAATGGAATGTGTAACTACGTCAGTAAAAGCAGGTTTGCAGCATTGTTCCATGCAACTGGAAGTGGGAAATTTGAGCTGAAGCTTTGGTGACATAAAACATTGGAATTTTTGTGTGTGTTTTGTTTTGTTTTGTTTTGTTAAGAAGCAGTATGCTTCAGGACCTCCTTAGAGACTTAGTGAGCACATAAAAAAATATGAGCCAGTTACAAATTGGAGGCTAGCTACCAACTTATAAGGTGAGACTCTTCCCACTACAGTGCAGGAACTACACACAGCAGTGAAATGAAAATCTCTTAGCTCTTTTCTGATTAGAATGGAACTTATTTGGATATTAGAGAGCATGCCCATTTATACACATTAAACTTTTCTCATCACTAAGTGTTACCTACATTTATGTTCTTATATATATAAAATATAGTCCCATCTTTCCTTCAAATGTTAGTTTAAAAATGATATTTAGTGTAAGATTGCATAGTTGTGTTATGAAGATGTAGTGAGACTTATCATCTAGTCATGTAAGGAAACCACGGGTTAATTACTATGATAGAAGGCCTCTAAATATCATCTTGGTGTGTGACAGGCCAGATAATGTACCTTATCACTTACAAACTGAATTAATAAGGCTCATGTCACAGACAGGTAGACATTACAAAAACACTATTACTCCTAATACTCTCTTCACCGCTATTACTAACAATTTAGTAATAGCTAATTTTAATTAACCATTTACTATATATAAGAGCCTATGTAGAGTACTTTACAAGTATTATCTCAGTAACTCCTTTATAATAAGGAAATAAGATCCTATGAGGATTTTATTTATGGGTGGGAAACTGAGGTACAGAGGTGGCTGAGTGAGAAGCAAAAATTAGATTTGAATGTAGACTCCAGGGCCCCTGCTCTTAAGCACGACCTGAATGAAACTTCATCTCCACAATCCAGGCAACCAGATGGTCTAAAATGACGAAAATTACTTTTTGGTGATGTGAGAAATGAGTCCCCAAGGGCCAGCTGTACTGCCTGCCGCCTGACATCCTTCATTAGTGTTCAGGGCGGGAGCATTAGGGCTCCTATTGGTGGGCGTAAGTGGGAAGTGAATTACTCATAAATTTCATCACAGAGCTGGCGCGCTGGTTACAAATAGCAGAGTTTATGGTTTGATTGTGATTTTCCTTTTTTTTTGACTCTTAGTAGCTTATGCTGTCCCTGAGAAAGTATGTGTCTGGAAGAGGGACAAGGATAAGAGAACAGGAAGAAATTGAGAAATAAAAGAACCTTATTTTTTCTCACCCTTCCTGCCCATTAGGAACTCCGTGGTGACAAATTAAACAGGAACACTGATTATAAAGGCAGCTGCCTGGCCACCGCAAGCTCACCGATTTGTTTGAAACACATGGTTTCTAGGTCCAGTGAACAGTGTTTGTTGTAATCCTATTTTTCTCTCAAGTATTTGACTTTGTTGACCATAACCTCTTCCTTCTATACTTTTCTTAGTTTCTAGGTCACCAAACTCAACTACTTTTCCCTTATCCCTCTGGCCAGCTTTCCTAATTTAACTTTTGGGCTTATTTTACCCTAGTCTTTAAGTATCTGTGTTCCTAAGGGTTTGATCACTGTCCTCTTTCTTCATATCATCCATGGCGGGTGATCTCATTTACTCTCCGGCTTTAGAAGTTAAGGCCTTGCCATTGATGACTCTCGAATCAGTATTTGCAGCCTAGATTTTTCCCACGACCTTTATGCCTACCTTTCCTTTGCCTACAACAGGCTCTTCTACATTTCCACCAAATGCCCCAGAGATACACAGGTTTCGACATACTCAGAACTGAGGTCATTATCATCTTTCTCTCAGAACATGTGTCATCTTGTGTTCACTATCTCAGTAAGGGGTGTCATCATGCAAACAGGTGCCCAAGCAAAAAACGTTTATCTCCCTTGACTGCTCTCTGTCCTTTCCTGCCCTATATAAAATGGATTCTCAAGTTCAGTGGCCATGAATGAATCCTTAGATTCATTCATTACTCTCAATCCTTAGTCTTACTAGTCTTCTCCAGACATCAACATGGCTTTATGGCTTGAGTTTCTGCAAAAGTGTTACAACTAGTTTCTTTTGTCTCCAGCTTTCTCCTTCTCAAGCTCATTGTCATTTATGTACCACTCAGCAATCAGAATTTTTAAAACCTTAAACAGTAAATATGAGTATAATATCCCCTAATGAATCTTGTTGCCCCCAAGATAAAATCTAAACTTCTTAACATAGCTTAATAGGTCATTCATGTTTGGCCCCTGCTTCTCTCTCCAGCCTTTACCTTGCATCGAGTCAGATCAAACAACTTTTGATTCCTAGAATATACTGTCCTTGTTTATTCCCAGGCATATAAAAGCCTCTTTTTTTCTTCTATGTGGAATATTATTGTTTCAACTCTTCAAGTGGTTAGCCCCTTTTTCTCCTTCAGATTTAAGCTTGTTAGCTTATTTTCTAACTTTTTCCAGGAAGACTGTGCTCTCATCACCATCCCAACCTCCACCCCAACCTGACTCCACGTTGGTGATGTGCCCCTCCTGTGTTCTCACACTGTGACCTCTATTTCTCTAATAGTACTGAGTCTTCAGTGCTGGGTTACTTACCTGTGCCTGTCACTAAGTAAAAATGGTGCCCAGGAGCGCCTTTGCTCCCCTGACAACTGAGTCACACAGAGCATGGTACTTGGAACATGGCAGGGACTCACAGTGTTTAAAGAGAAGACATGAATGAAAACTTCCCCCAAATCTTTTCTGAGCTCAGAGAAGTCATCTCATTGAATTTTTGTTAACAAAGAAGCAAGCTCTTATTCAGAACCAATAAAATTCAGCTTTAATCAACATTTTTGTAGCTACCCCTCTATTCATCTATTTCATTATCAATTTCTTTGACTCTTAATGAAAAAAATATTAACCATGGGGCAGAGAATGGTTATGTTTTAGGAACATAGGGAACAAGATAAACTTGGTGTCCAACTTCCTCAATTGCAGATTTTTCAGGGTTTTAACTTATTTTTTTCTTTTCTATGAGGAGTCATTTATATACATATGTATATATACATACA
Source organism: Lyroderma lyra (assembly GCA_004026885.1). NCBI lineage: Eukaryota > Metazoa > Chordata > Mammalia > Chiroptera > Megadermatidae > Lyroderma > Lyroderma lyra. Next base: position 161,876 of record PVJL010002910.1, read on the forward strand.
TATGTGTGTGTATATATATTATATACATATATTTACACACACACACACACACACACACACACACACATAAGTCTGACAATTAAGCTAGTGAACTCATCCTAGCAAAAGTGCTACAGACCTCACTGCTGAATATCACTATGGTCACCTTTGAAGTACTCCTCTTGGGAAACTATGCACCAACACCAGCACCTAGTCCACCCCTCAAAGCAATTTTAGAACTCTTTTTCTGGAATGGCCATCAGAGCTGCTGTCATATGACCCTTGATATCCTGAATGTCATCAAAATGTCTTCATTTATTTATGAGTTAAAAAAAAGTCACTGGGGACCAGATCAGGTGAGTAGGGAGGGTGTTCCAATACAGTTATTTGTGTACTGGCTAAAAACTCCCTCACAGACAGTGCCGTGTGAGCTGGTGGACTGTCACGATGCAAGAGTCATGAGTTGTTGACAAAAAGTTTAGGCCATTTTCATCTATCTTTTTCACACAGCCTTTTCAACACTTCCAAATAGTAAACTTGGTTGACTGTCCAGTGGTACAAATTCATAATGGACAATCCCTGTGATATCAAAAACAGTTAGCAACATCATTTTGACTCTTGATTTGGACTGATGGAAAATTTTTGGCCATGGAGAGTTGGCTGACTTCCATTGTGCATTTTGACGCTGTGTTTCAGGGTCGTATTGGTACACACATGTTTCATCACCAGTGATAACACGGCCCATAACATCATCTTGCCTCTCCGAAAGGTCTTGGCAAACTTTGACTCTCTTCTGCTTTTGTTCATAGATGAGCTCCTTAGGGATCGTTTTGTATACACCTTTCTCATGGTAAGGTTTTAAGTTAAGATTTTCCTAACTGTTTCTCTATCAATGATTACTAGGTCTGCTATGGTTCTCATAGTCAGCTGAAGATTTAGATGCACAATTTGACGAATTTTTGCAATGTTTTAATCAGTTCTGCTCATTATTGCACACTGACTTCTCTTCATCAGTGACACTTTCTCTCCCCACAGAAAAAGGTTTAATCCATGGCATTATCCCCATGAACTTGGACGGACATGTCCCTGATTTCACTTCTATTCTTGATAAGGTTAACAAGAAATTTAATATTTGTTCATTGCTCTATTTCAAGCTCCGACATTCTCACCACAGCACACAAAAACACGCAGTAACAATAATGAACAACACTCAGCAAAATACTGCCACACATCGACGTGAATACAGGTGTGAGACACAGATACATCAAGGTTATGAAAATTTACGTAGTTGTTTGTACAGCGCTGCCAACATAAGCACCTGGTTGCAAGTTCGTGATCTTAATTGTCAAACCTCATACACATACATATATGAGGGCTGTCCAGAAAAAATCCAGTTATCAATGTAATGAGAATGGTTATGTGGCTGAATACTTTCTGGACAGCCCTCCCTTGTATACACACATACAGGTAATTTTTTTTTATGTTAATGTTTTAATGGCTCCTTCCCAGTTTCTTGCAGCAGTTCAGGGAGTTTATATTTACACCATTACTGAAAAGATAACCTTAAAGTAGCAAATTCAAAGGTTTTATTTTATTACCTTGTAAAATCTTTATAAAGATTCTGGGAAGTAAAAAAGTATTCTTACTATTACTGCCATTTTACAGATGTGGGCTGGGGGTACAGAATGGATAAAAATCACACAGCTAAGAAATTACAGAGCCAGGACCAAAAGCTAAGGCTTAGAGATTCCTCACACTTAACTTTTCCTCTAGATTGCACTTATTGTTGCAAAAGTGGTTTCAAATATTATCATTTGCTCCACTTTAATTCTCAGTAAACATGACCACTTAAGAAACAGTATTTAACATGGTAATCTTACTTGCATCATCAAACAGAAGTCGTTTATCAAAATCACTGTAATACTGATGTGCTCATATGCTTAATTCATGGGTCATCACAGTACTCATTTGTTTTTGGTGTTGTTTTGTTTTCTTTCTGTAGTATTCCCTAACAATTTTTATTTATAGGATATTAGTGTGATTTATTATATGTTCCTAAATGTAATGTTATAAATCATTTATTTGATATTTTTCAACCTATTCAGTTTCAGTGATCTCTCCAACTTGTCTGGATTATTGTTTTTCTTACTGATTAATGAGAGTTCCTTATATGGTAAGGAATTGACCTTTTGTTGTCATGTTATTTCCAATTTCTCAAACCTACTCCTATCTTTGTAATACTATGATCATTTTTGTTTTGCAGAAGTTTTGCATTTCTTTGTGGATTTTCTTTTGTGATTTCTTCCATTCCTTCTCTGCATATTAGGTCCTTTCCTAATATAAAATCATTTAAATGCTTATCTCTATTTTTTCTTTCCTTTTAAATTTTTTTTTTAATATTGATCTCTTTAAGTAATCTGGAATTTATTTCTGGTATGAGCCATGACCAGGTTTGTTTCCTATAATATTTTTGTCAATTTCCTCAATACAATTTGTTAAATAATAGGAAATGTATACATCATTTTGGTTCTCAGAAATACCCTATATAGTGTCACCAACTTGGCCAAAGCAATATTTCTGGGAAACGTGTAAATATAAACGTTACTTACCCTGCTAATTAATTTTATCAAAATATTTAAAACTATAAATCATTAATCTTTTGAACATACTATTATTATGCGTTGCCTATTCCAAAATTAATTGTTTATTAGGTGAACATCTCATAAAATGATGAATAAAAATCTAATTTAGATATCCATCTTTCAGGACACTAGCAAAATTCATTATTCAAAAGAATCCTCAGGGTTTCCATTTTTAGAAAAAAACTGTAAAATAAAGATGGCATACCTAATAGCCAAATTTTAAAATCTGAATGATTAATTAGGTGCTATTCTTTCACCTATTGAAATACATACCTATTGTATGAAATATACAACCATTGAAGTACACACGTGTTCTGTGTTACAGAAAGGTATGGTTTTTCCTATTCACTACAAATTGAATGGCAGTTTCTAAAACAATGTTAACATCTAGATACCCTTGGATATAAGATTTCTTCAGCTATGCAATGAACCAGCAGTAAGCAGGATTATGACACAACCTGGCTCTGCCACTCATAGTTTTACTGTCCCTCCTCACTCTTTTCATAATTTTCTGGCCCTCCATCTCTACCAGATATCCAGGGTCTGCCCTGGCATTCGTAGACTCAGGTGGCTATACGTGTTTGTAAGGTTCTCTAGGTTCCAACTCATTCCTTCTCTTTTGTATAAAACTACTATCTCTTATGTATGACCAAAGTTGCAGGCAAAGTCAGCGAGGTAAGTAGAGTGTTTTACTTGCACAATCCATGCCTTTCTCTGGTAAGATATCCTGTGTTTCCTGTGGGGAAACCACCTCTCACCCACTGCCATTGATTTGTTAGCACTGACAATCAAGCGACCCATTTTCCCTTGGTCAAGGATCAGGGCTATGACACAAACTGGGCCATTCAGAATCTCCCTCCCTTGGAACTTGGCTTGTCTAAAGAATGGCTCAAAAGAGGTTGAAGCTGATTCAACCTGTAGAAAACTGTCTTAATGGCTCCAATTTCCCAGTCTTCACTGCATCGCATCCTTTGTCGTGCCCATGCATTCCTATAGAGGGTGACACACAGTTTTCCATCCCTGGGCCACGTCACTTGGTTTGGTCAAGGATATCAGCATAGGCAACACAAGTCTTGGAAAGTTGAAAAGCACTGGTAAAATTGGACGCTCTTGGTCTTGTGCCTCTGCCATCACCATGAGCAGAACATGCCCAGCTGAGCCCGTTGCTTCCAGGAGAAGGAAGGTGGAAGGGGGCAAACAGCATCGCCACATAAACTACTGAGTACCAGTTAAATGTGAATTTGAGATAAAAAACAAAGACTTGTTTTTAGTACTAAGGGGGTTGCAAATGTTGCATGGAACACACTGATACTAAGAATATTTGATATTGAAAACTGAAATTTAACTGGACTCCTCTATTTTTATTTGACAACCCCAGGACCAGAGTCCTCTGTAGTGAAGTGCAGCCTAGATCTGCTGACTTGCAGGCTTGTGAAAATAAAACCTAACTATTGTTTTATGCCTACGAATTTTGGAGTGGTTTGTTCAGCAGCAATAGTTAGCTAACGTGTATCATGAAAGAGCAGTCACCTGAAAGGACTATTATTTTTCAATAGTGTCTGCAACCTGCATCCCTAGAGATGCATGACTTCCGTGCTTTCCAAGGCATGACTTTTCTGCTTTTCCTTCGATTTTGCGAGTTATTTCATAGTCTTCCAACCAGCTATTCCATATTTCTCCTTTTTTATATAAAAGAGCAGGTCAATTTCTGTTGTTTAAACCAAAGAATCCTAATTGTTACAAATTGCAAAGCAGTTAACTAGAAGAAGGGAGAATTTTGAAGAGAGGCCTTTTCATAGAGGTAAATTGTTGTCACTTTTGCTCAGGTATGCCTTCGGGTTTATAGAAATCCAACTTAGTACTGGTTCTTATCTGTTAGTACACGTGGCTTTAAAAATAATCCTAGGTTGGCAAGACCATCTAATTCGGGCTGTGGTTGTTTTAATGCTTTATCCTTGGTCCCTAACTAACCAGCTTACAGAAGGAAAATATTAGTTCCAGACTAGGGGAGAAAAGTGGTTGTTTGGCTTATTTCCCTCACCTCAAATAATTAGCAGTTATTATTTGTATTCAATGCAAAATGCCTTTCCTAATGGTACAAATGAGCAACAAATTGGTCTTATTAGTTATTGTTCATTTGTGGTTGGGACAAAGTGAATGTATTACTGTGTATGTGGTAGTGACGGGGGGGTTAAAACACAACATTATCAACTTGCTAATTTCCAACCTCTCTTTGGTGTGGCTAGAGAAGCTTATGCCGTATCTTTCTGCATATGTAACAGACTATGGGACAGTGCCAAAGAAGAGCTGTGTTCAGAAATCTACAGGATGTTTCTTGAGCAGCACTTGGCTTTAATAAGCATGATCCAAGAATTTAACAATAAAAATAAAAATATACAGTATAACACATAAATGGCATCTTGCGAAACATCAAACATCCATCCAACCTGACATTTTGCTTCTGAAAATGCCACAGCAGCATGTTCTGCTGTGTGGTGTGGTAGTTTCCAGGATGGATGACAGGGTTAGAAAATGTAGCACAATGTACTAGACAGAGAGCCAAGGGACTTTGACCCTGCCCTACGCCAGCTCACGGGGCAACCACGTATTCTCTGATATTTGCTTTTGAGTCCACATCGTCAGACACATTGCAAGTGCTTAACAAATTTTGAATGAATAAATAAATAAACTAATGACAAATTATTTAAATCTCCTCGAGCCTAGTTTCCTCATCAGGTAATTGGAAATAATGTGTAGAGTTGCTATTAGGCAATATTATAAGCTTGCTATCTGAGTCAAATAAAATAATGCAAGAATACTTACTCTGTAAACTGTAAAAGGGTCTACAAGTGTAGCTATTATTTATTACCTGCTAAAACTAGGTAACAAAACCATGTTGGCTTAACCCCTCCTAAGATAACATAATAAAATAGTTCATGCATTTCTTTGACAAGTGGCATTCTAGTTGTATTTTTGAGGATACCATTATTGCCAAATGGTGTAGGTAATTATTACAATAAATGATTAATCATTAATATTGGCATTAACAATAAGTCACCCTACACATATGTACTGAGTTCTTATCTGCTAACAGGCAGAGTTATGTTCAGTCCTTTAGTCAATGCCCAGACATTTTATACCCATAATAAAAAGTGACACGAAGATGTGTGCGTGTACAACCATGAGTGAAAGAAGTTTCACCACAATTTTTAGAAGCTTAACTCTTGTGTTCCCAAAGAGAAAGCTCTGCAAATAAAAATTTGTCACCATTATATAATGTGGGATATAAGTCTCAGTAAAAGAGAGGTTTTCTTTCATTTGTCGTTCTTGTAGATAACAGATGTTGCTGGGTGTTGTGTCTGTGTGATTCGAGTCTCTGAAGCCTTGGATCTTACAGTAGAAGCAAACGACTGGCATTGGTAATTTTCTTTCCCACTAGTTTACACTCCTATTAGGATCCATTTACAAAGCAAGAAACATCAGCCTATGAAGAAGGTATTTGAAAAGGCGCACTCTGCAGGGACATGATTCCTTTCAGACACAAACTTCATGTGAAATAGGGCAAGTATAGATTCTTTCAGTGTCAGAAGAAGCTGAGGGTGGGAGAACTCATTATAAGTATCATTATTCAAATTTCTCTGCCAGCAGTGATTAGCAATGCTGCCATTACGCATGTGTTAAATGATGAACAAAGTAACTTAAGGAAAGAGGAATAACATGTTAACAGTTTAGAGGAAAAGATAAAATGGGTGTATAAAACAGAGCAATGCCAAGTGCCATGTGAGTGGCAACGTGGTAAAGTCAGGGAACTTGAAGCAAGGAAGCTCATGAAAATGACATACTAAAACAATGTGCCGTCAGGAAAGAGGCATCGTCTTCTAATTAAACAGAAGCAGTGTGTGAACTGTACTTGTAACCAAATTAGTGCCTGAAGCCTCACTCGCCAGAGCACTCTGGGCATACAGCTGGCATTTCAGTCTATAGGCGAAAGGTATTAGCTGGGTGAGACATTATCATATTCCCAGGTGGTTCTGTGAGTTCAGAAGTCATATTCACATCAAAACTGTCCTTATAGACTCATCCAGACAGTGGCCGCCATCAAAAGGGAGGGTTAATTTGGGTTAGATGGCTGTAAATAAACACAGCAGTCATGAGACACAAAGTGGTATGAGCTCATTTTATACCCCTCACTGGTAGATGCACACTTGTGATAATACATATGTAACATGAATATCTGTATCTGGTTGAATCCCCTGGTCTACCTAAAAAGAAAATGTTTTAAATTGAAATTTTCTACATTAAATGTTCAGTATTATGCTGGAATCTAAGTGTGTGGGCTGGTTTAGAAAGAGAACAAATTATTCGGGCACCAACATTTGCATTCATGACCAGCTAAGAGTGTCCATTATTGCTGCTTCAGCAATAAGTCTACTCCGTGGGATATCAAATGGCTGTTCCCATGCACGGGTCATTGCCTTGCTAAGTAAGAGCAAATGGAACTGTCCTGACTCTGCTCAGTGAGGCTGCAGTTACTCAGCAAGTCAGCAGCTTCTCCAGAATCTCATATTCCCAAACCTTTATTCCAGCGGCTTGGCTATTTGTTGGTGATAATCTGGGACAACATCCAGAAGCTGAGCTAATCAATAGCTGGAAGGCCTGAACCTGCTATCTTCCCTTTACCTGGGCAAAACAGCTTTCTCATTTCCGGTACTTACAGAGTAGTCTTTAGACACTGTTCTAACCAGAGCAGATGGTTTTGTTATTTGACAAAAAGAGAAGCTGAAAAATATCAGGCTACCCTGGGTAGGTGGCAAATAGTGACTGGGTAAATTCCAAGGTTGAGAAGTGGCACCCTGAGACTTTATCAGAGAACAGCGGGGTGGATTTTTTCCTCATTTGCCCTGAAAAATACATATTTTTCCATGTAAAAGGGAATTGTTCAGTATAATTCTTAGTATAGAGGAAAACACAGGCTATATTCCTGGCATCTACTAAAAACCTACTCCTTATCCCATGGAAAGCCTGTAGATTTAGCCCTAAATCATGACATTGCTTTAAAAACTACTAAATGTTTTACTGGCAACCGAAGTACTTTTTTTGTGTGTTCCATTAGTTTCCTTAAAAAAAAAAATTAAATGTGAGGAAAACATTGCCTATACCCATGGATGGATTCTTTAGCTAATAAGAGAATATTATCAACAAGTCCTTATGTTAAAAGCAGAGAGGACTTTAAATCATAAAGGAGCTGTAAGTGAATAGAAAATAGGAAAATAAAGGGTTCAGAGACCAACCTGTTGTCTATCATGCTTAAGAGTAATACAAACTACCACATTACCGAGCGTCTACAACAGAGAAAGGCACTGTGCTGGGCATGGGTGGAGGTGTGGAGGGGATTAAACAATGGCAGTTGTGACCCAGATCAGCCAGTTTTTATTGTCTCAACAGAAGTGCCAGTAAAAGGTTATCATGAAAATAATAAGAATACCTGGCCTAACATTTTCAAAATGGCTTAGTGCTCATCTCATTTCTTCATTTCATATAGCAAATCAGAAATATATATAGATAACTAAGGTGCTTGTAAGAATTCCTTAAACTTAATGATTTCATGCCCACATTACTAGCCTAAATTCTTTTTTTTTTTAGTTGCTTAAGGCATATAGTGTTCTTTGCATTAAGGGAAGGAAGTAGATTCTAATAGAAACCAGAGCATGCCTAGAATACAATGCAAATAATAAAAGTTATTTTCTGCCATCGCTCAAGGGCCCAGAAGATAGAATATTTAGACAAAGAATAGGATCGACAGGAGGTTTTTAGAATTTCTTTCTTTGCATCGCCACCATTCAAAGCTTGCCCATGAACCATTATGAACAGAATGTGGAACATTCATATTATTACTTTTTAAACAAATAGTTACTATTGTGAATTAATTAAGAGATTCACGCCAATTCTAATTTTTCAAAAATTATACATAATGGTAGAAAACAGTAATTGTTGCAAGTGTTAAGTGTCACTAGGAGAAATAGAATACTTTCTGCAATTCTAAGAATATTGGAACATTCCAGAGAGGTAAATAGGTGTGTGGTACTTGCAAAGTGCAGGGGGAGGCATAAAAAAACCCCAAAACTTTTGAGTTGATAAATTTGAGTTAGAGCTCCATTTTATCTTTCTTGCCCTCTGTTGGAAGGGCAAATGAACATTAAGTAATGAAAAAAGACAAAAGCAGTAGAAAAGTAAGGAGACATAAGTAAAATAATAAAGATAATAATAAAACCTTAGGCAGCATGACATTATACCACTTACAAAACACTGGGATATGCCTTGCCTTATTTGCTCTATACTATACTCCTGCGTGGGCATGTATTACTACCACCAGCTCCCCTTTATGGATTGGTTGAATAACTGAGGCTCAGTGAGGCTCATTCTCTTGGCCAAGGTCACAAAGCTGGAAAGTGAGGCACTCCTTACTTGACAACTGAGTTCCATTCCTATAACTATGTCATCAGCCAATTGGTCAATAAACGAGGAGCTTAAAGGCAGATGTCTTGTGGTGTGTCGTAGTGTCATAGGGTATTTTTCCATAGATATCACATGACACCACACTTACAAACTAAATACTATGTAGTCTTTCATTATTGTGAATGCTTTGTGTAGTGAATACTAACTGACTGCATGAAGGAGACAAGGACTGAGACCGGGGATTCTCCGAGCTGGAGAACTGGGTGTAAGTCAGAGCAGTTGTTAAACAGGTAGGTCGTTAAGTGAGGAGTGGCTGTACTGATTGTGTCAATAAATCCAAGAAGACCTTGCTATTTCTCAGACTACATTATATACTGCTGAGATGCTGCCATGTCAATGGAATTAATAAACTGCCAAGATAATCAGGACACAACTAGAGACAGGAGAGTCTGGGTAGGTGGGTCGTTGTGCTGAGTACAGTGATGGTAATACCACTAATTGTGTAGAGGCTCTGGAAATTTAGGTTCCTGGAGTTAGTTTTCCTTGCATTATTCAGTTCAATTAATATTATATGGTTAAGAATTTGGCTTTCTAGCTTTGAGAGATTTTTAAAATAATGCTGATAATATTCATGCCTATAAGTTGAAAATCTTGAATAATTTTACAGTGAAAACTAGAGCTATCCTCACAGGCCTTATTTACTGCCTGTGTCACATTTCCTCTCCCTCAATTTGGCCAACTCAGAATGGAATTTCTCTTGTCTCTCTCACTCCTTAAAACTCAAGAGGGGAGCATGGCAGTGGAGGTGAGAAGGAACGTTCTGTCCCACTTCTACAAATGAAACCCGAATGGGGCGAATCTCTCATTAATCTTGAACTAAATGTGAAGTTAGACACGGAGGCACCTCGGGTCCCAACTGTTTGTTCAGAGCCCTCGGCATGCTGTGGAGAAAATGTCAAAGATTTCTCTTCTCTTGCTTCTGTACCCTGCAGTGATGTTTTATTCAAACCCTCCATGTCCTAAGGAAACAAACACTGCCCATCAAAACCTCCCCCACCTGGCTCCCAGTCTCACACGCAGACATGCACGACACCTGTGTTTAGGAGAGCAGATCAATTCTTGCAAAAAGCAGTCTCCTGGTAACAGGCTGTGAGGCTGGAGCACTCAGGCAAATGATTTCTGAGGCACCGTGGCCCTCTGTAAGTGCTCGTCTCCATCTCACAGTGCTGATGCTCATATAACACCACGTGCCCACTGACCCAACCTTCCAACGAGAGACGGTTTTAAGCACAAGTGGAACTCCGGGATCGTATCGAGGCCATCAGACTGGAAGGGTGGGGGGAGAGGTGATGCGGCCGTGATGGAAGGGGTGAGAATCAGCAGCAGTACCACGAGGAGAGCAAGTGGGATTCTCCTGCTGGGCTCTGTGCTAGCTCTGTATTTGGTGTTGGTGGCCAGCAGGATGGTAGCTTGTCCAGAATGCCTGGGCCAGAACACTATGGAGATGCACTCAAGTTCCTATAGAGATGCTAAGGAGTATGTGAGCATTAGTGGAGTAAATAAAGCAAGCAGCTCCTGCAGTGTTTGTCCAGTTGCAAGTCTACCAGGCAGGTTACTGAGCGGGGATTAGGAAGAGGTGGTCATGCAGTTGGATGCACACTGACCCAGTCAGTTCTCTTGTCCACCAACATCCCACTGACTCAAGGCAGCTGGCATGATGGCTGATCTGTTCTCAATTGGCCACAGACCCCACAAGGCAGACACACGCGTTGTAACAATGAGTGGGATTCTTGTGTTTCTTTTGCTTCCAAACAGCTGCAGATAGACTGAGCACCAGGCTTGCTGGCCATCAGAAGTATTCCTGACCCTCAGCCCTCATCTCTTCATTTGAATCCATGGTGGGAGAGGAGGGCGGGGGAATCAAATACATGGTGATGGAAAGAGAACTGACTCTGGGTGATGAACACATAATACAACACATGGATGATGTCTGGTAGAATTGTACACCTGCGACCTATGTAATTTTTACTAATCAATGTCACCCCAATAAACGTAACGATAAAAAGAAAAAGAAAAGAATGAGTACTTACTCTATTACTCACCACCCTCAGCCTTGGGCAAGTCACTTAACCTAATCTGGAAAATGACATGTCCTGAGAGACTGACCGTTGAGGAGCTTTGATTTCTGAGTCAGACTCACTCAAACCTGTCACACCAGCATCAAAACCCAGTGCCTAGCCTGCTGTAGCTTCTATTCACTGTATATTAAGGGAGTGAATAAATAACTGAATCTTCGATACCATGTGTAAGATTACATGGAAATAATTAATACTCAGGGCCACTTGTGATCACTTTGCTCTCTGAGCCTTTTGCGAATGCTCTCTTCCATTAATTACACAGCCATCACATGTCTCTTAATGGTAAAATAGCCCAAGTGGCTTAAATCCAAACTGCAAAGTTTTAGTTATTTGTCCTTTTTCTAATGATCACAGGCTGTATGAGAGAAGATAACATCAGTCTCTTCCCATGTCTTATAAATTAAATGCGCGCCTAGTGTAGCTAAAGTTTAAGTTTAAGAGAAAATCTTTTCTAATGTATATATTTATGAAGAAATATAAAATAATGTAAAACACCCTCTCCTGTTAACTTTTCATGAAACTCCACAACACATTAGGTTCTGCCTTATGCCGGCCCCTCTGAGAACGTTGGAAGTCAGATCAGGTTTCAGCTGTAAGCCAGCTGGTGCCATTCATTTAAAGGAAAACAGCTATACAAGTGAGCAAGATTCTAATCACTACGTCTAATTACAAAGTAGAGTAAATTATTACAAATGTTTTTCAAAGTGTCTTAAAACACTATAAAAAAGAAAAATGATCAACCAAACAGGAATCGGCTATGCTGGTAGTTGACAGCATCATTTGGGATTAAGGCATTCGTATGTGTAAATGTTGTAATATTTGCTCTGGCTATTTCTGAGACCTGACTCTAGCATCCCCACATTACAAACTTTATAACATTTCTCTCTTATTCAATCAGGTGCTAAACTGTCCGACTCAAAGTACGTCTTGGTTTAGAGGTCCTAATGGGAATAACAGGTACATTTCTCTTAATACTACTCCTACGGGAACTTCAAATTGCTCCATTAAAATGGTAATAATTAGGTAAGGGAAGGAAAAGGCAGTGGGAAAAAAGAAAGACGCTTTACATGGATGTGTGTATTTCCTAATGCAGATCGATCCTCTTCTATTTAACATCCTTCATTAAAGTATTTCACATGCAGCACGTTTTCCACATCACAATGCAAAAACCAGAGACAAACACATTCACATTTAACTGCTGGCTTCCAAACTAGCTCAGACATGTCTTTTATCAGTTGTGTTTCTATCTTGTCAGGGTGTCATGGATCTCATTTTTATGTCCTGCTTCCTCAAGGGATGGCTGTGTGTGCTTGTAACATGCAGAGCTCTTCAGTATGGTATTCCCAACTCATTATCTGTGATGTTCTCAGGGGTTGGGTGGGAGGGCTGGTGGCACTCACCAACTGTCTGCATGCTTCACTACATTTCCCAATCTCCTGTGGTTAGTTTGGGACCGTGTGACTGGGCTCTGGTTAATAAAATGTTAAGGAAAGTGAGAGAAGCCACATCCAGGCCTGGCCCTTAAATAAAAAACCAGCGTATCGCTCCAGTTCCTTCCTACCTTGAATGGCAACCGTGGGGATATGTGATCCAGATGGCATAGCCGCTATGTAGCAGGGGCTGCCTGACCTGGACTGAACTTCAAAGCAAAAAATAAGCCATGAGAGTTCAGCAATATCTGCTATGGCTGCTAACATTAATTACTCTGATGAAAACATCAGTAGGAGGAGAAAACTAAACAACTTTTACTTAGAAGTATACTGGCCTAAAGTTGGGAATTGGATACAACGTTGTCTCAAGGTCTCTCATATTTCATGATTATGACTTTTGAAAGAAAATCCTCTTCTCTTCTATTCAGTGAAGCCTTGAGTGACCATTGCACTCAGGACTACACAATTAATCTTCCAGTCTAGTCATCTATTTTTATTTTTATTTTTTATTTATTTTTTATTTTCTGACCAATTACAGCCTCCTGTCTGACTTCGGCCACCACCCATAAGAGGTACAGGAACCTCTCCTCTGCTCTGAGGTAGTGAAGCCACAGTGCAGAGGCCGAAATAGATGTCTTTGCCTAATTCTGTGACTTGCTTTTGTTCTTGCCACCTACCACAAGTTTCCTACCTGTACACCTACCTCTGGTTACAAACCTTTGGTGTTAGGAACCAGTAAGTGCCTGCTTCTGGACTCCTGATGGGTAAGTCATATACCCAGAACACTTGGCATTCTCAAGTTTGAATTTCATAATATTATAGAAGATGCATGATGTGAAAACACATGCTCTGTAAAATCATAGCAAAGATAGTGCGAAGGAATATTTTATGAATGCAAAGGAATATTTTTTGAATTAGCAAAATGGCATTTCCCATCACGAGAGTTACAACCTCTATTCACAACTACAGAGATAATGAAACAGTATCAGATATTTCTAGAAATTGCCTGAGGAAATATTGTACTAAAAATGCTTATTTTGTACTTCAGGAACTAGAACCAAATTTCTCTCCATTTGCATATACTTGCTAGTACAGAGCACACTGCCTGGAAATACATGAGTCCTGGGTTATATTTTTGGCTTTCCCTCTGTCTTGGTATCTTTTGTACCTATAGTTTTTTTTCCCCCCTCCCCAAAGCTGAGAAGGAGGACAATGCCTTAGGAATTATTTAAGGAAACTGTGTTACATAATCAATGCAAGGACTCAGAGACTTCTGTAGAAGTATTCCTTACTAAACACAAAATCATACTTCACCAGAACAAATAAGATTTCTAACATGGGTTGAGTATGTCCTCCGCTTTCCCATAGGAAAATGATTCTATATTTGGCATTCTGCAGGCCTTATTATTACACAATCACTTCTTCACAAGAAAACCATAAAAGAATTTCACTGAGTATATATTTCTAATACAGGAATTACTTTTAAGGCCAGCAGGAGAATTTCAGGATGATACTGAGGGGAGCATACTGAATATGTGTGACTCTGAATAGAAAATAAGATCTGACCCATATACGTAAACAGAGTTATCTAAGAGCAAGCAGCCTAAATACAAGGCTTCAAGGAGACCTAGATTTTGAGCCTCATACTTCCCTCACTCCCAGTAGGGCTCTTGCAGGCCACAAAAATCTTTCCACGCCTCAGTGCATTTTCATCTCTAAAAATACATATGCCAATTTTCTAGATTCCAGGATGGATACCAGGATTAAGTATATCATTTAGGGAAAATGTATTGGGCATACTTGTTTATGCTTAAAGTATTTTCTTTGTTTTTTTTTTTTCTTTGTTTTTTTTTTTTTTTTTTTTT
>PVJL010002911.1:0-176288 GCA_004026885.1 Lyroderma lyra
TTTTTTTTTTTTTTTTTTTTTTTTTTTTTTTTTTTTTTTTTTTTTTTTTTTTTTTTTTTTTTTTTTTTTTTTTTTTTTTTTTTTTTGCTTTTTGGTATGTGGGTAGCTCCCTGACTGGGAATCGAACCCAGGCCGCAGCGCTGACAGCACCAGCGCCGAAGCCTTAAGCCGCTACACCATCAGGGAACTCCCCTTCACCCACTGTTCTGTCTGGCCATCAGTCTCTCTTTTCAGCAATGGTGAGGTAGATACCCTTCACGTGGTTAGGAAAAATCCATGGCTAGTTGTGTTTGCCAACAACAAAAAAGGCAGAAAGCCAGGTTAGCAAAGCTGCTGCCTTTGATGTCTTTCTTATCAACTGCACCCAAAGAGTCAGAATGCCTGTTGATGAGCACATTAGTTCTCCCCAATTTAGCACCTCCCAAGACAAGACTCAGGTTACCGGTGTTGAACATGGTGAAACTGGTCATCTTACCAGTCTCTAAGTCAATCTGAGTGGTATCATTCACCTTGACGGGAGGATCAGGGCAGCAGGTGGCATGAACATTACGGATCATCAGAAGTGGCATTGCTTCAGTGCCCGTAAAGCTCTGTCTCACTCTGCACACTCGTACTTGGCTACTTCGGCATAATACAACAAAGCACAAAGAGACTCTTGATGCTATAGAGAAGATGCAAATTCTTTCTGCTCTTGTCAATGCTGATAACATGTATAAAGCCAGAGGAGTAGGTTCTATCAGTTTGGACCTTATCATCAATCTTTTTTCTCTAGCATTGGCCATCGCCTACTAAGGTAACAGGTATTATGTGGAAACTCAGCAAAACAATTTTAATTTTCACATAAAATTAATGTGGTACATTTGAATGGTATTGCTTCTTAGTGTTTAAAATAGAAATTGTAAGTTTTATTTGACTTTGTTAGTGTAAAATTAGTTTTATGTACAATATAATACACATGGGAGTCTTCCCAGCCTTTCTTCTGTCCTCACTTAGAAAAAACTGCTTGCTCACTTAGCTTACTATTGCTCTCGACTCACCTCCACACTCTAGGGGAGCGTATACTTCTTAGCAGAGAGCTGGAAAAGACCCCAAACCATGGTGGAGAAGCCCAGCTGAGTTGGCCCATCATTCTTTTTTTTCCCTTTTTTTGGGGGAAAACATTTAATATTTTAATGGTAAATTACAGAAACTACTTAAATGCATAAAATCCAAATCCTTTTTCTTTCAAGGAAGTAATGCAAATATATAAAAGAAAAGATAAACTCACAAAGCCATGTTTTTGTTCTTTAATTTTCAGATTATCATTAAAATATTCATTAAAATACACAATCCAGACAATGGACTATTATTCAGCTGTAAAAAGAAATGAGCTTTCAGCCATGAAAAGACATGGAGGAAGGAGTCTTAAATGCATGTTGACAATTGGAAGAATCCAATCTGAAAAAGCTACATTGCTGTGTGATCCCAACTGTATGACACTATGGAAAAGACAAAATTGTGGGAATGATAAAATGATCAGGGCTGTGGGTGGGTCGGGGGGGCAGAGGTTTTCGGGCTGTGAATGGTCTGTGTGATATACTGGTGGGCATGAGTCATATATTTGTCTGAGCCCATCAAAGTATAACACCAAGAGTGACCTTAACGTAAACTACAGCTCTGGATGACAGTGATGTGACTATGTAGGTTCATGGAATGAAAGAAATGAACCATCTCTTGGGGAGGCTGTGTAGGGGGGAAGGGCAGGAGGTATGTGGGAACTCTCTAAATTCCTCTTAATTTTATTATGAACCTAAAAATGCTATGAAACAAACAGTCTCACTAACAAAGCTGAAGCTCTCAAAGTATAGGTTCCACAAAGCCCAAGAGACCCCTTCTCTTCACAAGTCTCTTCTCTATACAACCAAGAAAATCTTAAAATAAATCCAACTACAATGCTGTGTGTAAGTTTAAAAATAAGATTAATTACTGTATCTTATACTTGTTTGTCTCATATGTTACTGGGCTTTCTGCAAATCATGTGAAATAGAACAGTTGGTGCTACTGAAGCAACTATCCCCTCACCACCTAGAGATGGGCACTGATGACCTGCCAGCCCACAGGAGCCGGAGTGCTGTCACAGGCTCACACCCACCATGCTCTTGCTCCTAAGTCTGTGTGTGGTATTCTTGGAGCTCTAGTGACAATGATAAGCTTAAAAATATAAAACAAACCTTCTTTGTTCTTGGCAAAGTTTGTGTGGCCCAGACTTTGTAGTAGCTGAAGATTAACCAGCTATGACCAATAAGGACCACATCCTAACATGGCCACAACATTACTTGAATGTTTTGATCTTCTTGGTCATTTGCCTGGGGTGGAGGTAGAGAGAAATGTCAGCTAGCAGACAGACCCAGCTGAAGACCTCCACCCTTGCACAGAGCAGTCCAGCCAGCCCAGCCCATGTGTGGCTGGCTTCTTGCCCCATTCATGGAGCCCTTGACTTGCAGGGCGTCCTTTAGGTGTGACCGTTGGTTGGAGCCAAGGCATCATGTGTAAATTAAATCAAGTGCCAGAAAGTTCATGTTTAATAAGCACCTTCCAAATAGCTCTGTCCCTCCCACTGGTGCACTGAGTTAGAGCGAACTCTAGTGTCCTTGCCAAGAAGGTCCATCACCTGCATGTCCTCCCAGTTTTGATGGGCGGGGCTCTGACTTCACTCCCTCCTTGCTAGAAGGAGAACATGTTGTTGGCCTCCCTCCTTTCTTGCACTTTTGGGACAGACACCCTCGAAGGGTCTGCAGTAGGAGCCTGTGTGGCTTATAGAGGAAAAGAGTGGCCAAGGAGCTCACGCAGCTGTACCCACAAAGGACCAGTTCTGCAAGACTCATGAGGAGCTGGTCCCCAGGCAAGCCTGTGTCCCCGTGCAGCTTTGGCCAACCTGCGCAGGAGCATGATGTTGTAAAGGAGTGGGCAGGCAAACATGGTCAGGGCGACAGCCAGTACTGCGAAGCAGGCAGAGCCCGTGTCCCCCCACTGGACCACGATCAGAGTGAAAAATGCCAGCTCCAGGACTAGCGCAAGCCCAAAGCCCTGGCTGACCTTAATGATTTCTTACTTGGGCCAGGCAGTCAGCAGGTCCAGCTGGCACAGAGTAAGCTCAGTGCAGCTCCTTGGACATGCCTAGCAGGGCCATCAGTCCCAGGGAGCTACAGAGAGCACTGCCCCCAAGGGCAGCCAGGCCCAGCACAGGCCTGTGGGCCCCCCTTGGCAGCTGTGCACAGATGGGAATGTGCAGAGAATGGCCAGCTGCTTGTGCTGAGTGTTGAAGTAGCAAATGTTGGACAGGAAAGAGAGGGTGGCACCTCTCAGGTGGTTTGTGGCCAGGTAGTCTGATCAGCTGCTGATGGTAAGTAAGAGCAGTGTTACCAGCACAAGGTCTGAGAGGACTGCGTCCAGGCCCCCCAGCCTGGTGTGGCCCCAATGAAGGTGGTCAAGTTGAGAAGGACTCCAAGCTGATTGGGACAACCAGAGCCATGTACACGTGCACACACCTGGAGCCGTGTGAAGCAATGACACCTTCAGCAGCTGTGGAGATGTGGCTAGGTGACTACATCCAGAAAATGCTGTGGGAGCCCATCTCCGGTGACCTGGCCTCTAACAGAAGTTCACGCTCAGCGGTTACCGGGGTAACATGACAGGCTCTGACTGGGATTCTCTGCCCCGCCTTTCTGGACACTCCACTCACTGCCTCATCCCACACCACGTGGACTTGATCACTGGCAACCTAAAGTGCCATCTCAGAGCACCATGAGTCTAAGCCACACCCTAGAGAGTGTGCACCCCAGAGACCTTTCCCAGAAGAGGGGTCAGTGAGGAATTTGCAGGGAATGGATTTTGAGCCCTGCTTATTTCAGTCGTGACCTCTGCCATCATGCAGGGACTGACCAGAACCCGCATGGCTTAGAGGCCAGGCAGAGTCAAATGTGCAGGAGTCCTCGGTTTTTGGACCCAGAGAATTCTGACTGATTCTGGCCTCTGTGAGGTGTCTTACTCTTCAGGTAACCTGGAGGCCACAGACGTGGCCCACAGGTTTTAGATGCACACTGCCAGCTATGACACCTCCTGCTCTTTTGTTGTTTTGTTTTGCTTTGTTTTGTTTGTTTTGATTAATTTATTTTAGTATGATGAAGCTAGAACATTTTTCATGTATTTAAGAACTTTTTCCTTTTCCTTATCCTATGAACTGTGCTGTTCATTTTTTATTTGTAATCTTTATTTTTCAATTACATTTGACATACAATATTATATTAATTTCAAGTGAACAACATAGTGAGGAACCATTTACATAACTTACGGAGACATCATTTCAATAAATCTGATACCCATCTGACACCATACATAGTTATAATATTATTGACCCCATGCTTCATGCTGTATTTTATATCCCCATGACTATTTTGTGACTATGAAGTTGTACTTCTTCATTTCTGCCCTTGTTCATTCACCCATCCAGCCCTCCTCTTATCACCCCAACAAATCCTGTACCCATTTGACACCATACATAATTATTACAATATTATTGACTACATTCCATACCTACTTGGCAAGAAGCAATTCATACTTCTTCATCACATCTCCTTATTTCACCCACTTCCCCAAACCTCCACCCACCTGGCAACTACCCAAATGTTTTCTGTAGTTATGAGTTTGTTTCAGTTTCATTTGTTTATTTTCGTCTTTAGATTCCACATACAAGCGAAATCAACTTGTATCTGTCTTTGACTGATACTCCACTCAGCACAGCACCCTCCACGTCTTTTGATTATAGCTTTTAATCCATTTAAATGGAACTGTTGATAGCTATGAAACTATTGCCATTTTATTATTCATAATTTTTCCTTCCCCACCTCCCCCCATCTTAAAGATCTCCCTCTAATATTCTTTGTAATACTGGTTTAGTGGTGATGCATTCCTTTAGCTCTTTCTTGTCTGAAAAACTTGGTATTTGTCCTTTGATTTTGAATGATAGCCTTGCTGAATATGGCAATCTTGGTTGTAGACCCTTACTTTTTATCACATTGAATGTTTTCTGCCAGTCCCGTCTGGGCTGCTATGTTTATGTTGAGAAATCAGACAAGTCTTATGGGAGCTCCTTTATAAGTTACTAGTTATCCTTTCTCTTGCTGCTTTTAGTATTCTTTTTGTCTTTAACTTGCCATTTTAGTTATAATGTCTTGGCATGGGCCTGTTTGTGTTCATCTTGTTTGGGACTGTTTGTGCTTTCTGGGCTTGTATGTTTATTTCCTTCACCAGTTTGAGAAAGTTTTCAGTCATTATATCTTCAAATAGGTTCTCAATCCCTTGCTGTCTTTCCTCTCCTTCTGGTACCTCTATGATATGATTGTTGTTAGGCTTAATGTTGTCCCAGAGAAATCTTAAACTATCTCATTTTTAAAAAATTCTTTTTGTTGTTGCTGTTGTTCTGATTGAGTGTTTTCTGCTACCTTGTCTTCCAAGTCACTGATTTGAGCCTGTGTGCTTCATCTAGTGTGGTGATTCCTTCTATTCCATTCTTCATTTAAGTTATGGTAAAAATTGAGTCACAAATGCCTCTATTTTTCATATTAACATGACTGGATATTTTTCAGATGGCCTTCATACTTTATTTCTGCTTGCTTCTTTTTTATGGTTTCTATGTCCTTCTTTGTCCTTGCTATCTCTTTGTTGAACTTTTCACCAAGTTCTTTGAACATCCTTATAACCATTGTTTTGAGCTCTGTCTCTGATAGGTTGTTTGCCACCATCTCATGTAGTTCTTTTTTCTGGAGTTTTCTGTTGTTCTTTCATTTGGGATGTTTCTTTGTTTCCCCATTTTATATGCCTCTCTGTGTTTCTTTCTATGTACTAGGTAGATCTGCTACATCTCCCAGTATTGTTGGCTTCTCTTATATAGTAGGTGCCCTGTGGGGCCTGGGCACAGTCTCCTTGGTCACCTGTGCTGGGTGCTTCTATAGGTACTTGTTTGATACCAGTGCTGTGCCTGGAGCTACTCAGCAGAAGTCTCAGAGCACAAAATGTTTCAGATCAGTTGTTGCCCACCTGGAGCCTACAGATTCCTCTGATCATTTTCCAGGAAAGATTACAATGCAGGCAGGGCTGTCTGCATGCCAGAAAAATGTTTCTTACATTGGTGGAGTTGAGTGGGGTGAGATCCCAATGAGTCAGCAGAGTGGAACCAGTGGAGCTTAGCAAAACAATCAGATTCAGGTTTGGCCATGTTGGGGAGAAGGTGCAATACAGGGAAGATGCCCACCAACTGACTGCACAGAAGGAGGACTCAATTCAGGAAAAGTGGTGATTGTTTCCTTGTCCTTGCCTCAAAGTCACATATCTCAGTCTGCTCCCTGTATGCCTCCAATGCCCCCTGAGTCACCGTCTCTTTGCCAGAGCCCCAGGTGAGTGCCTGTGAGTGACTGAGTTTGTATGCTGGCAGTTTAAGTGGATGTCTGGGTTTCCCAGTCTTTTCATTCTACCTAGATGGTTGGAATCCTCACTGTTTTTCACAGCCAGAAGTTGTGGTGCTCCTCTTCCAAGAACCAGTACTCTGAACTGAGGAGCCTTGTGTGGGGCTCCGGTCCCTCATTCCTCTGTGGCTGAGATATCTCTCCTGATTCTCACTTGCCACGTGGAAGTTTGGGGCTACCCCAGTTCGTGTCTCCAACCCTTCTACCACGCTTGATGTGGCCTCTTCTTTGTATCCTTAGTTATAAAACTTCTGTTCAGCTAGACTTCAGATGGTTTTCTAGGTGGTTGTTCCATAATTCAGTTGAAATTTTAATGTGTTCATGGGATATAGCAGGCACAGTGTTATCTACTCTGTCATCTTAGATCCCCAACCTTTGGAAGTTGATTAGGTCATGAGGGTAGAACCCTCATGAATGGGATAAGTGACTTTATAAAATAGACTACAGAGAACTCTCTTACCTTCTGCCCTTTGAAAATACAACAAAAAGATGCTGTCTTTGAACCAGGAAGAGACCTCTAACCAGAGACCAAATCTGTAAGCATGTCATTCTTGGATTTCCCAGCCCCCAGGATGGTGGGATAAAAACTTCTTTGGTTTCTAAGCTACCTAGTCTATGATCTTGTTATTATAGCAGCCTGAACAGGAAGACATTTCTTCTTTTTTACTGATCTTTAGGTTACTCTCCAAGAAGCTCTTTAAACACACGACGCTGCTCAAAGTCTGTTTCTCAAGTAACCCAACCTGGACAGTGTTCTAGATTTTTATCCTCTCACCTTCAACTTCAGCAGAAAGATAGCTTCCCTTTCATACTGTTTTAAATAAAACCCAGGAAGTGATTCCCATTATTTTGACTTGGTCCACATGCCCATTGTGATGCCAGTAATTCTTGAAAGTACAATGACAGATAATTAAGACCAACCAAACCATGTGTTCTCCTCTAGAGCTGCTGGGGACTGGCAAAAAATTAGATAACCCCACTCAAAGCCATAAACTGAGAATATGGGAAGAATGATTCTCCAGAGGAACACTGAAGTCAGTTACCAGAAGTTGAAATAGACTGTGCAAAAAAAGAAAAAAACAAATATACTCTACTAAAATGGGAATATATGTGTGTGTGTGTGTGTGTGTGTGTGTGTGTGTGTGTGTGTGTTTGTCAAGTATCCAGCCATATAATATGAAAAATGTGAAAAATACAGGCATTTATGGCTGGATTTTTTCCAAAGAGCCCTCTTATATATGTATATGTGTGAGTGTGTGTGTGTGTGTATTTCATAATTCAATTTGAATGTTTCATCATTTACTCTTAAATTAAAATGTAATAAAAATAAATATAATAATAGCTAATATTTATTGTTTTAACCAAACTCTGGTTACTGTGCTATATACTTTAATTTTATTAGCACATTTTATATTACCATTGATTATATAAGCCAAAAAAAAATTCCCATAGTACAGACAAATAAACTGAGGTTTAGTGAGGTTAAATAAATTGCTAGGATTACATAAGCAATATGTAATATTTCTTTACTGTTTCTTCCTTGTCTTCATTACAGTTCCACAATTAAATTAAATTTCCATATAAACATACATGAATTGCTGTGGTGGATTACATTACCTTTTGCTGAATATTCAAGTCCCCTTGTGTGAATATTTTTGGAGGCACTGTATATACTTGCATCCCATTGAACTTAGGAATATGTATGTAACTTGACCAATGACATCTGAGTGACACTTCTAAAATGGAGTTTTGAGATCTAACACATAACTTGCTAAGCATTTTAAAAATTTATTTGTCACAATACTACCAAAGTTTCAGATAGAGACTATCCTATCATCCAGTATTCCAAAATGAAGACAACATGTAGCAGAGACAAACATATATATTTGGTATTATCGTGAAACAAACATTTACATAGAGTTTTGAAATCAAAGACACAGTGTTTGGGAATCAAAAGTACAATAAACCTTGCACATTTTTTTTCTAGAAAGACTCCTCTGAATAACTTCCTTGTCAACTTCTGGCAACAAGTGGTAATTGGTCAGATATTGGGAAATATGATCCAAAAAAGGCAAAGTTCACAATTTTTCAAAAGGTACCTTCATATAACTATATGATAGTACTTGACACTTAAAAAAGTAAGATATCAAAACCAGAATATACACTTTAAAAACACACAATTCTAAAATAAATTTGTTTTTTCTATATTCACATCACTGGAATAATTGATCAAGGTAACAAATTGCACATAACACATTTTGATTTTGCTTCAATACAAACATATGGACTTCCTTTTTTAAATGTGGAAAATCCTAATATCTGTTTTCATCCTGTAAAACAGATATTATCCCTGTTACAGATGGGTAAATTCAAGCTTAAAGACATCAAATAAGGTATCCAATTATACAGAGATAATGAATTTTGTTAGAAATAAATATAGACAAGATGGGGAAAAAATCCTTGGTTAATATAGTACAGTTAAGCAAATTTATACATTATAGAAAACTTTACCTCCAATTTATTGATTAAGCTAAGCCTGGATTTGTTAATTTAGGAGCATGGTTTCTTTAACAAAGCCAAGGATTATGCCAAACTTTTAAAAATACATACATATTTATGCAATGCTTTATAATATGAAAATGAAAACTGTGTTTTTACATATATTACTACATTTTTATTTTATAAAATTTTGACTCATTCCCTCCCTCAAATATATAGTTTATATTTTTTAAATTTATATATACCAGAATTAAATCAATTGGGTATTTTCATACAAATTAACCAGGTCACATAGATCATTTGTTGTTACCAAAAGAGATGGGAATTTCTAATTCTAAAAATTACTTCCTATTAGTTAACAAAAAATGACATACTTTTTTTTTACATACTTCTTAAATAAGCTTCCATCACAAATTCCCTGTCTCTGTTGATATCTGTTAGTCTGCTGATATTTCAGATGTAGAAGCTCTCTGAGTTCCTTTTTTATTTTCACTTCTGTTCATTCATCAGATGAAATGTCTTATACCCTGTCTATACTTCTTTAACAATGAGCCTTAACTTTGACCATTCCTCTGTATATGTATGACAGAGTCTCTACTTATACCAGGTTAAGCAAACTAGATGAAGCAAATAACCTTAACATCTCCAACATCTCTAATTCACCAAAATAAAAGTTTATTTCTTGTTTGTGAAAATTTTGAGAAATTCTTCTCTAAGCGTGTATATAGGAATGAGGCTTATATCATTGTATGGCTCTTTTATCTAGAGGCCTTCAAAAACTGCTACAATGATGGGAGAAACAAAAAGTGAATAACCAAGTAAATCATTTTATATTCAAGGCTGAAAATCATGTCTTCCCTTAGTCAAAATAGTTTAACACCCAGAAATTGGTTTCAAAGTCCAATAGTAACTGATACTTGGCCTAAGAAATTATAGCTGATTCTTTTTCACACGTTTTTTTTTTAAATTTACTTATTATTATTATTTTCAGGTATACAAAACAACATAATGATTAGACATTACACCCCTTGCAAAATGATAACCTCAACAAGTCTATTACCCAAGTGACACCACACATACTTATTACAATACTATTGACTACACTTCTTATGCTGTAGTTTATGTAGCATGACTATATATTTTTAATTATACTTGACATTCAATATTTTATTTTTCAGGTGTTCAGTGTAGTGGTTAGTCACCTATATAATTTAAGAAATGATCACTCTGATAAGTCTAGTACCCATCTGGCACCATTTGTTGTATTTTCAACATTATTGACTATATTCCCCATACTGTATTTCACATTGCAGTGACTATTTTGTGACTACCAATTTGTACTTTCTAATTTCTTCACTTTTCTCATCCATTTCCCAACCTCCCCCCATCTAGAAACCATCAGTTTGTTCTCTGTATTTATGAATCTATTTCTGCTTTTTTGCTCATTTATTTTGTTTTTTAGATTTCATATGTAAATGAGATTTTTTGTTTTTTCCCATATGACTTATTTCACTTAACATAATATCCTCTATATCTATCCATGTTGTTTCAAATGATAAAATTACATTCCTTTTTATGGAAGAGTAATACTCCATTGATAAATATATCACAATATCTTTATTCAATTATCTATTGATGGGCATTTCAGTTCTTTCCATATATTGGCTATTGTGAATGGAACTGCAGTGAATATAGGGGTGCATGTATCTTTTCAAATTAGTGTTATAGATTTCATTGGATAAATACCAAGGAGTGGAATTGCTGGGTCATAATGTAGTTCTATTTTTAATTTTTTGAGGAATCTCCATACTGTTTTCCATAGTGGCTGGACCAATTTGCAATTCCACCAATAGTGGGTTAAGTGTTTCCTTTTTTCCATATCCTTGCCTTGATGTTTGTTGATTTATTGATGATAGGCATACGGACAGGAATGAGGTAATATCTGATTGTGGTTTTTGTTTTTATGTCTCTGATAATTAGTTATGTTGAGCATATTTTTATATGTCTATTGGCCATCTATATGTCCTTTTTGGAAAAATATCTGTTTAGGTCCTCTTCCCATTTTTTAAATTAGGTTGCTTGTTTTATTTGTGTTGAGTTGTATGAAATTCTGTATAAATTTTGTATATTAACTCTTTATCAGATACATCATTGGCAAATATCTTCTCTTCTTCTATTCAGTAGGGTATCGTCTCATTTGTTGATGTTTTCCTTTGCTATGAAAAATCTTTTTAGTTTGATGAAGTCCTATTTGTTCATTTTTTTTCTTTTATTTCACTTGCCTAAAGAGATATATCAGTAAAAAAATTACTAAGGGTAATGTCTGAGAGTTTATTTTCTATATTTTCTTCTAGGAGTTTTATGGTTTTGGGCTTACATTTAAGTCTTAAGCTATTTTGAGTTTATTCTAGTATATGGCATAAGAAGGTAGTCTAATTTCCTTTTTTTTAGCATTTATCTGTTTTCTCAGCACCAATTATTGAATAATCTGCCTCTATCCCACTGTAAATTCTTATGTTCTCTATTAGAAGTTAAATGGCCATATAGACATGAATTTATTTCTGGGTTCTCTATTTTGTTCTATTGATCTATGTGTTTGTTTTTATGCCAACATCATGCTATTTGAAGTACTATGGCCTTGTAGCTTAATTTGATATTAGGTAATTTGATACCTCCAGCTTTGCTCTTCCTATTCTGGATTACTGGGGTCTTTAATGGTTCCAAATAAATTCTAGTAATATTTGTTCTAGTTCTGTGAAACATGACATCAATATCTTATAATTTCTGAGTAGAGATTTGTTTCATCCTTGGTTAAATTTATTCCTAAGTATTTTCTTGATAAAATTATAGATGGAATTATTTATAAATTTCTCTTTCTGATAGCTTATTATTGACATTAAAATGCAACAGATTTTTGAGTATTAATTTTGTATCCTGATACTTTACTAAATTTATTTATCAGTTCTAATGTTTTTTGCTTTTTGGTAGAATCTCCTGGGTTCTCTCTATATAATATTATGTCATCTGCAAACAATGATAGTTTTACTTTTTCCTTTCTTATTTGAATACCTTTTAATTTTTATCCTTGTCTGATTGCTGTGGCTAGAACTCCCAGCACTATGTTGCTTAAAAGTGGTAAAAGTGAGCATTATTATCTTCTTTCTGATCTTAAAAAGAATGCTTTTACTTTTTCCCCATTGAATATGACATTAGCTGTGGGTTTGTTATATATAGCCTTTATTATGTTGAAATATGTTTTCTCTATTCTCACTTTGCTAAGAGTTTTTATCATAAATGACTGCTAGATTTTATTGAATGCTTTTTCTGCATTTATTGATATGACCATATGAGTTTGATTTATTTTGCTTATGTGATGTATCAAATTAATTGATTTGCAAATATTGAACAAACCTTCAATTCCAGAAATGAATTCCACTTGATCATGGTGTATGATCTTCTTAATGTATTGCTGAATTTGATTTGCTAATATATTGTTGAGGATTTTTGCATCTATGTTCATTAGGGACATTGGTCTATAGTTTTCTTTTCTATAATGCCTTTGTCTGGTTTTGCGATCAGAGTAATGGTGGCCTCATAGAATGAGACTTGTAGTCTTTTATCTTCTTGGACTTGGGGAATAGTTTGAGAAAAATAGGTGTTAATTCATTTTTGAATGTTTGGTAAAATTTTCCTGTGAAGCCATCTGGTCGAAGACTTTTGTTTGGTGGGAGCTTGTTGTTAGTGATTGGATTTTGTTAGTGGGAATAGCTTGTTCAGGTTTTCTGTTTCTTTTTGACCCAGCCTTGGAAAATTGTATGCCTCTAGGAATTTATTCATTTTTTTTCTAGAGTGTCTAATTTGTTGGTGTATTGTTTCTTATACTATTTTCTTAATAGGCACTTTTAATCCTCTCCATCTAATCTACTGTTGATTTCTAGTGTATTCTTTACTTCAGTTACATATTCTTTTTTATTTCTGACTGGTTCTTTTTTATAGTTTCTATATCCTTTATGCTTACTATCTTTTTGTTGAAATTAAAAGTTTTTAAAGCATTCTTATAACCACTGTCTCTGATAGTTTGGTTGTCTCCATTTTGTTTATTCCATTTCTGGAAGTTTTTCCTGTTCTTTTATTTGGGACCTGCTCCTTCGTTTACTCATTCTGGCTGCCTCTTTGGGTTTGCTTCTATGTTTAAGTAGATATCCTTAAACATATGTTGTAGGTGTCCTATGTAGTCCAGTGTCACAGTCTCTCTGATCTCTTATGCCTGTGTTCCAGGAATCTCCCTTGTCTGTGTTATGTGTTGTAGTTGAGGCTTGATTGCTTTTGGCACATCAGTGGTTGGGATTGACTTTCAGGCTGACTGACTGTAAGAATTGGCTACACCCACAATAGATGACCTGCTAAATGGGGGGTGACCCCTCAGTGGGGGATCTGTACCCTCAGGTTCTTGTTTCTAGTGAGACAACACTTTATGTGTGTTGCTTGTGGAACTAAGCAGGTTGTGCTCTGCTGTGGGCTGAGGCTGGCCTCTGTGATGTTGTTTCTGGTGTCTCTTGGGAAGGGCTCCCATACAGGCCTATTTCAGTCTTGCCCGTGACCTACTTAGGAATACCCAAATGGAACAACAAAGTTATATATGGTTGGTTGCTGCCTATGCTAGACCTGGAGACACGTGGGTATGCCCTTGCTGTGAACTGAGGCTGTCTGTTACCAGTATTGGGTCTGGGTCAGCTTAGCAATAGGTTCAAGGCCCCTTAAGTTTATTGCTACCCCCAGCTCCCTGTAAGGCTCAGCCAGTGAAAGAGCCTCTTTTGTTACATAGGCTGGACTTGTTGAACTTGGTGTTGAGAGTGCCTCTGGGGATGCAGCACTAGTTGGGTGGGGCAGGGTCCCAAGAAGGCATGGCAGGTGATTTTTAGATGGTTAATTAATTCAGTTCTTATACAGGTGCCTGGCCTGTGACCATGTCCCAAAATGCTCTGAAAACATTACAACCAGTCACTGCTCACCTAGGGTCAGTGCCTGGCCTATACAACTTCATAGAATGCCCTGAAACACCACAGCCAGCCACTGCTTACCTCAGTTCTGCAGATCCCCAAGAGCTTCCCAAGAGCAACTGTGATACAATTTTGGGCTCACTGCTCATCACCAAAATTTCTCCATGCATCCAGAGGCCAACCACTGCTGTAAAATGTTTCTGCAGCCTGTGGGACAGGTTTGGCCACCAAGGAAACAAGAATGTCCTTAGCAATGCAACACTAGTTGGGCAGAACAAGTTCCAGGGAGTTACAGGGTGTGGGCCATAATTTTTACAAAATTAATGTAGTTTTGATTCTTGCACTGGTGCCAGGCCTGTGACTACTTCACAAAAACATCCCGAGAACACTATGGCCAGCCACCATTCATCTTAGGCGTGCTGGTCCCTGAGTGCTGCCCAAGGAAGGCCATGGTGCAGATTGTGGCCCACTGTCCACTCCCAAAAGTTTCCCGGGCCACTATGAGCTGTCCTTTTCTATAAAATACTTCCACAGCCAGTGAGGCAGGGCCAGCACACAGGAGCCAAAAGTGTCCCTAGTGTAATACTAGCAGTGTAGGGCAGGGACTCAGGGTATCACCAACATGGTGTGTAAGGACCAACGTGTTGCCAGATTTGGCCCTATGAGGAAGAGTACAACATAGAAAAGATGGTGCCCTCCTGTAGTCTACATGTGTGCCAGGCTCCACACAGGGACAGTGACTCCTGTATCCACAGCCCTCACCCCAAATCCACTCAATTTTTTCCAATATGTCTCTGGTGCCTCTCAAGTTGCCGCTCCTGCACAAGAGAGAAGGTGAGTGTTTACAAGTGAGTGAGTCTGCGTGTGGGCTCTTTAAGAGGCCATCTGAGTGTTCAGCCACCTTCTGTTTCACCAGGATGGGCAGACAGAGTCCTCTCTGATTTTCACTACCAGATTGTGAGGTCTCCTCTTTCCAACACAGGACCCCTGGGCCAGTGAGCCCATTGTGAGGCTGGAAGCTCTCCGTCTTTCGAGGTACCTCAACTACCGAGGTGTTCAACCACTGTCTGTTAGTTTGGAGACAGCCCAATTTGTGTCTCTGCCCCTCCTACCAGTCTCAATATGTCTTCTTCTTTATATCCTTAGGTATAGGGGTTCTACTCAGCTGGTCTTTAGGTGATTCTTAAGGTTGATTGTTTTATTTATAATTTTGTGTGATCCTGGCTGGTAGTAGGCATAGCATTTACTGAATCCACCATCTTCAATCTTTCTATAGTTGATTTTTTTCCAGTGGACACAGAAAGAAAAAATGAGTTTGCTGAACCCATGACATTATCTCAGCTACCCTGCCCCTAGAAATATTTACTATTTTTTGAATTACTGTGTTGCTATTGTTACTATTTTATTTCTTAATTGATACTTTAATTTTCCAGGGACATTTTATAATACTTTATTTCCTCATTCAAACATTTTTTCTGGTCATTTAGTACCTATTCATAGAGTATATATATAATAAAGCATATTATATTGTCTCGCTTTAAATGTTACATCTACTTAACAGGCAATTGTACTTAATGCATATGCAAATGACTTAACTGATATTATAATACTAATTATAATAATATGTAACAGGCAGTAGTTTAAAAAGGAGAGCAAATTATGTATATAGTTAAAAGAGCAAATTAGATAGATGGATAGATATAGATAGCTATAGATAGATAGATAGATAGATAGATAGATAAAGGGTTGTTCAGAAAAAGTCCAGCCATAAATGCCTCTATTTTTCATATCATTACATGGCTGGATACTTTCCAGACAGCTCTCATATACCTTATCTCTATTTCTATATATAGATATATATATTTAAAGGAGTCATAAAATTCTAATATGTAATTGTTTTAAGAATAAATGTGTCCAAACCTAAGTTAGCTTTTACAGAGCTCATTTTGAACTTTTTCAATGTTTTCATGAAAGGGCAGACTCTAGACAAATGGACAAAGTAGAATGATGTCTTCATAACTTGAGATGAGATGTAAAAACTCCTCTACCTATCTGTATCTCTCTGTCTATAATGTCTCAATTCTTACCTTCTGAATCCTTATATTAAAATAATATTTTGTTTCTTCCAAATAAACTTTTAGTTTATTGTATTAATTCTTTATCACTCATGTTTAAGTTAGCATGATGCCCCATTTCTGAGTTGTGTTATTGCTATGGTGGCCACAGCCTGTATGTGACCACCAGTTACAGACACTACAGAAGCCATCAACCTGCCTTGGCAGGTTCAAAGGAGGGAGTGCCACCCTCCTGCTTTGGGAAGGTAGATGAAAGGATGTGCTGGGAGAACAAGCTGACTGTGGTGGCAGCCACAACTTTCCAACCTATCTGGGGTCACTCTGGCCAAAGAACTGTTGGGTGACCAGTCTCTATGGATTTCTCCCATCTGTACATGGTTCGGGTCTTTGAATCAAAGAGATGTTTGAATAATAAGCATGCCTTTGTACCTAGTGTCTCCCTAAAGGTAGAGACCCCAAGATATCCTAGGATGTACTTTGCTTTCCCCACTCTGGGAACATTTTGTTACATTCCAAGGGAAGCAGTAATATATTTTTCAGGAGAACACAGTGGGCACACGTGCCAGTAAACATAAAAGCTCCCATCCTGCAATTGTGGGTTTCCTCTCCCACGGTGCAGCCTCCTGCACACGTAGTTAAGCACCTGACCCTCTTGAAATTACCCTGTGGAAGTGCATGCATGAGGATCAGAAGCAGCTGCTCAGGGTGCTAGTTTGTTATAGTAAATTTTCTGTGTCTCTGACAAGGATTTTGTGTTCTTCTGTCAGTACAGGTATAAGAATCTGTAGCAGTCTTATTTATCAGTTGACAAATGGGGTAAAATCTCAGGTGCTCAACAGTTCCTAATTCAGTAGGAGCAATGGAATAGACCAAGGCTTTAGGGTATCAGGGTTGATACATAAACCAAGACCAATACAGTTTGCTACAAATCAGTCTGTGCTAATAAATAACAAATTATAATTAAAATTAAAAGAAAATTTTTGAATCTATGTACTAATTTTATAATGTTTATAATGATTTTTTATTTACTTGTTTTCTTTTTATGACACAATCTTCTGTTACTTTATTTAAATGAGTTTCACTTATTAAACAACAATTTATGAAATGTTTACTTACAGATCCATGCTATGCATTATGCATTTTAGAAAATTAAAAAAAAACTGTGTATTAGTATGGATGATATGCATGACATTATTCTTTGTTCTATATAACAATAATTTGATTCTTAAGACTGCCATAGTAGAATTATTATCTGCATTTTTAAAAAAGGAAAGGCAGAATATCATAGAAATTAAGCAAATTGCCCAAGGTCACGTAGTTAGCAAAGGATAAAACCTTAATTCGAACCCAATACTGCTTAAATTTAAAGCTTTGCACTTTTTATTGTTTTAATTCTGTAAAGAGAGGATATTGAGATAATGCAAAAAATATCTATAATACATTTAACCTCACAAAAAGTTTGTTTAAGGAGATTCTGAAGTCTCAGAATTTACACCTCTTCTCACTCCTAACCCTCTTTACAAGCATCTTTTCAACATCTTCAGTTTTATTTGGCATTTATCAGCCAATGACTCTAATGTGCAAATCAGTCCAAAAGTTTCTTCTAAATCTATCTATTTGGTCTGTTTAAAACCCAATGATTTAACTAGATCCCTTGTTATACAGCATAGGTTATCAGTGCATCATTTTCACAGTTTATGCCTAGTTTGCAACTGAGCATAATTTCTTCATGATTATCATAATGGAATGTAAGCACATGAAGGTTGAGACTTTATCTTTCTTTGGTCATTATTATGTGCTGTACATTTATCACAGGCTTGACACATGCAATAGTGCTTGACTGACTGAATGAATAAATAATTACAATTAGGAAAAAATGATGCAAAATGTAGTAAGATTTAAAGATGAAGGAGATTTACTCTTTCCTGACTTGAGTGGGTAGAAAAAGATTTACAAAAAGAGTGGCAGTTAAAATCATCTTTAAAAGATGTTAAGAATCTTGACAAAGATAAATGAAGTACCTCTTAATTTGATCAAAGTCTTGTTTAACAAAAACTAAAAACACTGCAACAAAGTAGTGAGAGATAAGTTTAGGAGTTATTATCAGATGCGAACCGTATCTACTACTCCCTTTACATTAACACTGAAAAGCTAACCTCCCGAGGAGAAGAAAGCATAATTTGGTTGTCTATCGATTGACTCGAATATGACAATCATTAACGCATTTCCCATTCAGAAATAAAAGGTGCAGCTCACGGCTGCATTCATTTAATTTTATATAAACACACTTTCTGAGGCTGAAGCGAATGACTGGTTTTCAATGTGAAAATAAAGTACAAAAACTGTTATAAGAGTGATTTCTAAAAAGAACTTGTCCATAATCCTAATGTGATAGAAATGTGTATGATGGGCAGTATTTAATTTTTTTCACATGTAAAAATGCTGTTTTCTGAGATTTGAGATTTTCAGTGATTGAGAATTACCTATCTTTTGTAAATGGAAATGCCACTACTTAGAATGCTATAAATAGAATGATGTCATTCATTTCCAAAAACTATTGATATACTAGAACAACACAAAAAATTTTTTAAAAAGCAAGATATTTTCTGGCAAACTTTGGGGGTACAGTTAGGCTGTAATTTGCAAGTTATCTCAAGGTAAACACTGCAGCCTCAGGCTCTGCCAAAGAGTATTCTCAGGACAAACTAGAAATGGATTAACTTAAGATAAATGATCTGCTAGTAATTTAGAGGTAATTCTTAAATTGTATTCAATTGTTGAACTATAAACTAGAAAATGTAGAATATATGAGTTAAAATAGTTTCAGAGGTCATCTAGTAATACTTTTTCATTGAACAGATGAGTCTGGGATCTATTTTGATATGAGGCATGCACTAATTTACAAAATGGAT
The DNA here is from genome assembly GCA_004026885.1 of Lyroderma lyra. NCBI lineage: Eukaryota > Metazoa > Chordata > Mammalia > Chiroptera > Megadermatidae > Lyroderma > Lyroderma lyra. Next base: position 18,987 of record PVJL010002911.1, read on the forward strand.
AGATGATAAAAATGGGGACCAGAATTCAGCTCTCCTCATTGTGAGTTAAGTGCCATTGTGGAAAAACATTTGCCAAAGATGAATTTATGTGATATGTAGCGATATTCACCATTAAAAAGACATAACTACCAACTGCTGCACAGAAGTCATGAATAAATTTCAAAAGATTGTGTTAAATAATAATACTGTATGATTTCACTTATAGGAAGTTCTAAAACAGAAAAAGTATATATAATAATGAATAGAAAATAATTGTATGTAAAGTTAGAATAAAGGAATTTATTGGAAAGAGAAGTAGAAAAATATCTCAATTAATAAAATGTTATATAGTTTGATTGGGTAATGTTTATGTGGGTTTATATAGTTACCAAAACTTTTGGGACTGAAGTATTAAAATTCTTGATTTCTAAAGTATGGAAATTATACCTTAATAAATAAAAATATTGACACAATCATATAATACACTAATTCCACTTAAATAAAGGCTAAGTGAAAAATGAACTGATTGCCTTATTGTGATAAGCATAGCCAATTATTATTCTGATACATGATGATGATAGAAATAGAATAGAAATATATAAATATATCAGTTATATTTATAACCATTATTTCTATACTTCTACTTTCTTTTGTAACCTTATTGCAAGCAATGGCCCATTTTGATATGTAGGTTATTAACTACTTATATAATAAAAAGGAGTGAAGAACCTAGGATTCATTTTGCATTTCTGCTTGAACTTAGTTTTTTTTCTTTGATATATTTTCTTTGTGTGATAAAAAGCCAAATGAAACAAAATCCATTGATCTTTGTACTCCCATGCCTGGTAACCTGATAACATTTTTTTTCCCTTCAATTGAAAAGGATATCAAAATGCTTGTGTACATTCCTAGAGGACCGAAAATCTCATACATCAAGTATGGTATCATGAATACTTTTCTTCTTACTCTATCAAGTCTACTCCAAATGCGTAATCAAAATAGGAGACATAACAGGAGAGGAGAAAGTCATTTCTTTACCATTTGTGAGTGTGATGAACCACTGCTTATGATTTTATTATATTTGTGCCACCTCTTGCTCTGATCTTTGGATTTGCCCCTAGTTATGCCAGTTTCTGGGTACATTAATTCATCATCTCAGCTGGCAAATCTCTACATTGCGCTTCTTTTGTTGATTGCAACATCTACAAGGTTTTTCTTTCATAGCTTCTTCTCTCCAGAGGTAAAATAATGTAGGTTAAAAATAAGAGATATTATTAATTAACTTTCTAAAAAAAAGTTGTTTTTGTGCTGGATTTTACTGTAATTTTTTTGTGTATAAGATGCCCACATGTATAAGGCTTCCCCTACTTTTCTAACACAACAGTAAGAAATCCACATTCTTGTGTAAAAGATGACACCCAATTTTTGGTCTAACAATTTTAGATGAAAATATTGTCTTATATGCTGAAAAATACACTCTGATTTTCACTCACTCTCTGTTTTATTTCCATAACTGTTTTTATAAATTAATGTCTGCTTATACAGATCATAACAAGTGATAAATATCTTCTCTTTGTTTTTTAACCTCATTCTGACATTTAAGAATATATTCTATCAGTTGAGCACAGTTCTTTTTATTATCAGGCTCAGGATTAGAATGGTATCTATCAGTTTCTAAATCACAGATGTTCAGTATATGCACGTAACTATAATGATGGGTGTGCTTAGACAGAATGATCACAAAGACATCTCCAACTCAGTAAAATGATATTTTAGTGTCACCTGAAAGGAAGATCATTTTCCTCTCTTATGTTAAAAGAAAGATAAGTTGCCTTTCTTATTTTGTTTAAATAAATGACTAAGCTTGTCTGTAGGGTTTCCTCCCTGAATACTTAAAACAATTTCTCAAAGACAACAGATAGGGAGCAAATTTATATAAATAAAATAACTATTTGACATAGGGTTTTATTTTAGTTCTGCTTAATTTGGTTTTGCCACTCTACTGATGAGTGCAGAAATTTTAGTTATTCACATCAATAACTGCATTTTAGATAGTCCATAGGCATATTACTGTTTTCCAAGTTGCAGAATGAATGTACATCATTTGCTTCTTTTAGTAAATTTAATTAGTATTTTCTTACTCTAGTCTTTGAGTATTTATCTAAGAGTGAGGAGAATTCTGAATTTCAGTGCCAATATTGTTCCTTGAAGCCAGTAGAGTAATTTCTAAAAGACTTTCATTTTTGGCTTATGTACACAATACCTACATATTTAGGTGTTACTGGGAGAAAATTACCTAAGATTTTTAAGGAGGCATATATTTTAAGTTGATACAAAATTAAAATCTGTACTTTGTTCATATAGTGAGAAGCACTGGAAAATTAATTTGAGCTTCAATATGCAATATTTTCATTGTTCATTTTAACCCACCTTACCAGCTAATTGGGAATATAGACCATAATAATCTACAACTCAGTGATAATTGTTGAATATATACCAAAAGTTTGAAATTATCCTATTAAGTACATTTCTGGTTTTTTTTTAATTTTCATTTGAGCTAATGAAAGGTAAAATGTTAAGTAGGTTGAGCTATTTATTTCAGGAAAATATTTTAAAAGATTTTTATTTTTCACTTAGTCAACCATCCTGTACATAATGTACTAACAGACTATTGAAGGATAACTGGCCATCATAATCATGTTAAATGGTGAGGTAATTTCCAAAATGTTTCTGAAATAGATAGGCTCACAAAGATACAGATAAAAATAAGCAATTATTCAAAAGGTTATTCTGCTAGTACACTATCATTAGATAGCTACTTATCCAAAGGGGCAAATTGATATTTTAATCTAAACTCCTGTCAAAATAAAATATATTTATCAATATTTTTGCTTTCTCTAGTCAACATTTTATGTTCCTATAATACTAGAATATTTAAAATTAAAACAGCATTCAGTACAGGTTGAAATACGGAGATATTTTTTACTGATGCATTTTTACAATGATTTCTTACTTTTGCTATCTAAAAAAGGCATGCTAACGAATATAATACAAGACCACAAGACCCCAGGGATATAAGCAATAAAACAATTAACTTTCTCATTAACAAGTTTAACAAAGCATGTGAGTTTAAAAACAACAGTAATAACAAATCCTTATTTTTGAAATGTTAAAACAAATGATGTTGCTTGTCATTTCAAGTTATAACCTGTCCCAAATTCACAGAAGCTCAGACATGCCTTTCAAATTGAAAATTAAAAAAGGCCTTGAGAAAGCAAATTAGATTTCAGATGTCTAAGCAATCAGCATAAAACCTAAAATGCAGAAATAATAGCTTATAATACTTAGGAATTTCTCTTAACCAAGTTATATTATGACCTAAATTTAAGAAGAATAGTATGGAAACAAACACTTGCCTCTATCTCTTATCTTGAAAGCATCTTATAACAGTTATCTGATCTAACAGACGGGTGTGAAGAAAGAAGAAGATAAGTCTGAGCTGTTGACTGCTCAGTGCATGAGCAGAATAAGGGTAGGTATAATTGGAAGCAAAAAACTGAAGTACAAGTTAAGTTTTATCAGCCATTAATGACATAATTGCAGGAAAAATCTACAAGTAGCTACGCAGCAAAGAAATGTAAGATAGCACAACTTAAATAATAAAAACCAGGTAAGCAGAAATACCTAGAAAAAAATTTGTTTAATTAAATGAGGTAGTTCAGAATTAAAAGAACAGCTAATGACAAACTGAAAAGTTTATTGTTTTCTGTGTAGCAATGCTAGGAGTGACAATGAATACATTAGAATTTTTGCCCCCCCCAAAATCTCACAATCTTGCAAATAACTAATGTCTGTATACCCCTTTCAAATTAAACAAAAAATGTAGTTCTACTGGTTCTCATGATGGTTAACCAGATATATTGGAAACAATCACCTTATTGAAAACAATGAGAAAACTTAACATTAGAAAGAAAATGTACTTGGAGACCGAAAAAGGCATATGAAAATAATAAGGCCAAGATCCAAGGGAATACAGAAAACCAGAGATATCAACCCAGTCAATTTGGGGCTCATGTCTTTGGATTTCTGAAAATGTGTTTAGGAGGTTGGTGAGTTCAGTTTGCTAAGAGTCACAAACCCTCCTACTTTGTCGTGAGATTGGAAAGGGCTAATTCTAAAAGTGAAATGAGAAAGCAAAGTCTTTGCAGGAATGTACCTCAGCTTCAAGTCATTATTTTAGACTTTCTATTCTTTCTTCATTCAGTACTGACCAAGAGAAATACTAAATGAAAAACAGCTATAGAAAATAGAGTTCTCTGGCCCAGTCTTTAGCTAGTCCTGACATATTCAAAGAGATAATTAAGATTGGAAATTTTAAGCAAAAAAATTGGAAATTATAAAAATGAAACAAATGAAAATTATACAATTAGAAAAAATATATAATAAATCAAAACCCTAATGGGTGAACCTACTTGTAGATTAAACAGAGTTAAAGAGAAAATTCGTCACCTAAAATATGCAAAGGGAGAAAATGTTCAGAATAAAAAACAAGAGAAATAAAAAAATAAAATACAAAACAGAGAGTAAGAGATATAGAGTAAAAACAATCTAGAACAGAATAGAAACAATCATATCAAAAAGACTTTAGAGAAAAGAGAGTGGAATACAGACATTATTCAAAAAAATAATGGCTAAGTATTTTTTAAACCAATGAGACATCAAACCTTAGATTTAAAAAGTTGGACAACCTCCAAGCAGAATAAAACTACATTGCTGGGAGCCAGAGTTCAGTTTGCTAATATTTGTGTGTGTGTGTGTGTGTGTGTGTGTGTGTGTGTGTGTATCTAATAGCATAAACTCAAAAATATATGTGCAAAAATTTATAGAAATAGCAATAGAAAAAGAATTTATAGAATAGCCAGAGATTTAAACATACCACCCTCAGTTACTAATAGAACAACATTGTTAAAGAAGAGCTATGTTATAATATGATCATGTGACTACCACCCATGCCAACAAATAATTAGTGAAGAATCCAGCCTAGATAAATGGTTGCCAGTTACCAGAGATTGAATAAAACTTGAATGTAATTAATTAAGAAGTGTTTTTCATTTTCATTTTATTATTCCATCAATTTCTATTCTTTACCTATATAAAAGGGCGAGCTGATAAATTTTGCCTCCAGTATATTTTTATTACATCACATGTAGCTTGATATAATCAGTTCTGTGTAGTCACATGGTACCATCCCGCCATCACTCTTGACCTTGCACACATAAGATGCTTACACTTTTCACCCAGTGCGCATCAAAATAGAAGAGTGTTCAAATATTCCATTCAAACAGTGTGCTGTTATTGAATTTTTAAAAGCAGAAAAAGTTTTTCCAATTGAAATTCACAGATGAATGCAAGCCATTTATGGTGGTCAGTGTGTTAATGGAAGTACAGTAAGACACTGGGTATAGTGATTCAAAGATGGAGAAATGGGGCAAGAAGATTTAAGTGACAAACCACAAAGTGTAAGGATTGCAAGTGATCAGCTTCATCAAGTTCGCATTGAAGAACTGATCCATACATAGTATCACATCAAAAAAAGAGGACTTAACTAATAAATTAGAAATTCTAAGGAGAGGGTGGAATACATTTTTAGTGTTTTTGGATCCTACAGTGTGTGCTATGTGTGAACCACGCATGCTGTCTGATGAAATGAAAGCTGAAAGAGTTCGCATTTCTAGAAACTCTTGAAATATTTTGAAAACTAAGGTGAGGACTTCTTCAAGAAGATCATTATTGGTGATGAAATATGGGTCCTTCATTATGACCCCAAGAATAAAAGGCTGTTTACAAAAATATATCCATAAGGGATCACCTCAGCCTAAAAAAATTCAAAACCCAGGGGAAGTTCATGTTGATTGTTTTTTGATTGAAACACTTCAATTTTAATGTGCACTGAGTGAAAAATGTAAGCATCTGGTGTGCAAGGTCAAGAATGATGGAGGGGAGACACCATATAACTGCACAGAACCGGTTATATCCACATATGTCTAATGTAACAAAAAGAAAATTACAGTGAAGTCAAAATTCATCAGCCTGCCTTCTTCTTTTACTGATTTTTCTGTGACGATATATTTTATCTCATGTAGAGTATCTCTCATGTAAAAACCTTTTTCATTCTTCATAATCATCATTTTCAAAAAATTGTTGCCAGAGACTACTATTACTTCTTTACCATTAATTTGCTTGTTAACCCTTTGTTTTCTGGTATATGTCCTTCTCAATCTATGAAAGAATCCTTCATTCAGAAATTTCCATTGACTAAAAACACACTATACATTTTCCTTCAGTTGCCTTCTAGCATTTCAGATCATAGATCTTTCCAATGAGCTTCCTAATTCAAATAAATAATTTTACTATTCTCCTAAGGATACGTAGATAGAAAAATGGTTCAAATGTAAAATTTAATCATATTAATAATAAAAAAGAAGGAACATAAAGTGTAGCTAGAAACAGAGCAATAATGTATAGAGGATATATTAGTGGGTAAGTTAAGTAGGTTATAATGTTGGAAAGAAGCTTTTAATAGCTAATATGCAAAAAGCAGTTCAATAAGTTATGTCATTTATATTTTCCATATGTTGAAATCAGTTTCATTGCTCAAATTTTACCTTTGAGTATATAGAACAGATTAATTCATTCTTTCCCCACTGTTCAAATTAATGTTTCTGTTAATGGGCTACATGTCACTCCAGAGAAACTTTGTGATTTATTGGCAACAGATATTCAAGCCCAGAGACCTCCTGTTGGGGAACATGACAATGGGGGGTATAAAACCAATGGTTCAGTCTTACGTAGATCACTTTATCAACTTGCAATTTTGAATGGGGTAATCCAGCTGAATAATGTTGAAATCAAGAAGGAGTAATATCAGGTAAGGGAGACATGGCAATGAGTTGGCACTAATGGGTTTTTATTACAGGATTGTTACTTGTAGGCTTTCACCAAATATGCTATTTTCTCTATGCCAGAGTATGTATCTTTACTGAGATTTCGACAATAATAATGTAGGTCAAATTTCCACTTTGTGATGATTGCATTCTCATTCTTCATCCTTTGTTTTGTGTTACCTCCACAAGTCTCTCTCTGCTAGGGAGTGGAGTTTGTAAACAAATTAACAATGGTGTGTCTCTGTGACTGAACCTTCAGCTCTACCAAATGTACGGATGACCCTGGCTTGACTTTTGGCTTACAAATCAGCTAGATGCCTTTGTTCTTATCCCTTCTGTAACAGCAAATTTTATTAATATTTTTCTGCTAAGGTTTGAGCAAGTATAAATCAGCTTTTAGTGCTCTCTGTCATTTTGGATCATGAGATACATTTTGTGGTTAATAATTTTGGATTGTAGCTGATTTTTATGGAGTGAGTACAACTTTTATAAGTAACAGAATTCAGATGTACAATATAGACAGCTTTATTCCTCTATAACAATTTATATTTCAAGTCCAAATTTGGTACTCAAAATTAATCTAGTTACTTTTATGTGTATTCATCATTTCAGGCTTTAACCAATGATTTTCATGGACCCCTCCATTTTCTCCCCAGAGTGCTATTTAAATTCTTTCTGGATTTTGTATCTACCCTGAATCTGGGAAAGGTAAAATTTAGCATTTTCTCCTTCTAGTGTCTATTGAGGTGAAAAATCCCATCAGTGCTTTGATTGTATAATCTGAGGCATCTCAGCATTGTAACACCACATTGATATCTGCTGGATCCTGATGACCAACCCAATTTTGGAGCATCTTCTGCTCTTCATAAGTCTAGTAGTTTCTCTTCAAACTTCTTTGCCTTTCTCAAAGCAAGAGCAATTTCTTTTTGAGAAAGAAAGTGATTTCTTTCTCAAAATATTCCAGTGGCATGTGGCTTTTGGTGAGGAGGCCTCTCCTACATGCCTCTAGAGGCTTCTATGTGCATAATTTGTCCTGTTATTGGCTTCTGCTGGTGCAGGAGTACATCTAAAAATCTGATGTCATGAGGATGCCATCAAGGTTGTAATTGAAACTGTTGTGAGTCTCTTTCATGCTCAGATTTACCTCAAGGCATCTGGGGAGTACCTTCATCATCTTATCACTCTGGAACTAATTTCTTCCCAGAACTCATATCTCTAAGCCTTTCTCTTCTCTTGCTCATGGGAACTTCATTTAGTTAATGGTGGTAAAACTGATGCCTTCAAATCTATGTTCCCCCAAATCTATGTTCATTCTATGTAGAAGTACTTCAAAACAGTTTGTAACTCAAAGACATTATCTTTGGCAAATGAAATGCTTTTATTATCTCTGCTATGAGTTTTAGAAAATAATTTTCAAGCTTAAAAGTCAACAACTTGACAGTTTTTCTTTGTTATTCTATTACTCAACTTGTTTTTCTTGGGTTATTATTTCTGGATTCACATAACTGTTTCCTGAAATAAAGAGACAGGATGAAAGCAAAACGAAATTCTAGTACCAAAAAAACACATTGATTAATGTCAGAATATCACTCTGATTGATATACTTGATTCATTAAAGATAGAATGTTCCTTACTTGTATTGATCTATGATTTTGTTCCTGTTTCAGGTAGGTGTAAAAATAGGAAATAAAATAAAAATGCTTTTATTTTATATCTTTGGCTGCAAATGCCATTGGCTTGAAAAGATGCTGATGTCTCTGCGAATTGAAAATACTTCCCATCACATCACACTGCCAATACCTTACAGCTACTTCCCTAGTTCCTTTCCTCTTCTGCCAGACTTCTCCAAGGAATCTTCAACACTTCGAGTTCATGTCCTCACTGCCTTTATCTTTTGAAACAAAAATATGTACCCTAGGAGCAATGTTAAAAAACTAAAGTATTTCACCACTGCAAAATTAAACATTCCAAGATGACCTATTTAGTCTTATGCAATCTAGTTACTGTGTATCTCTCTAGTTATATTTTATATAACATTTCCTCTTGTCTTAAATATCCAGCTATATATCCTTTCTCACTTTGTAAAAGTCTTTCCTACCCCTGACCTTTCCACACCCAATTTCCTCTCCCGCTTCTCTAATTTAAATACTATCTGAACTGACAGTCATTGAAGCTTTTTCTAACAGTCACACGATTTTTTAAGACTGCATACCTCTCTTTAAACTATCACTCTGTTAATATTACATGCATTTGTTATTATTTCATTATGTTCTAACATCCTTACTAGACCAAGAAACATGTCTATTATGTTCCTATTTTATTCTAGAAATTACTGTGTGTATTGGCTCATAATGGACACTCAATAAATACGTTGAAAGAGGAAATGAACCTTTCTTTTTTAAGTTTTTGAGAACTTGCCTAGTAAAAAAATGTTTGGTAGATCAAACATTATTTCTCTTTTATGTTATGGATTGCATTTTTATTTCAAGTAAATACTATGCATCTAAAAATCACAATATCAGAATCATTACTATTTTATTACATTATATAAATATCAGTTCTATTTAATTTCACCCAACCTGATACAGCACTGAAGAAGAATGAAAAACATTATCACAGTCCACTATAGTGAATAATTTATAATATTAATTTTATATTAAAATGAAAAGATATATTGTGCAACAATTGTCCAAGATTTTGGTAAAATAATAGCCTTCAAGGACCACATAAACATCTATTCATGATTGTCTCATCATTTATCTAGCATCTCCTGTTGTTGAATAGAGTATGCCTCAATTTTTATTAATATTAATGATGGTTTGAATCAATGTACATCTATGTATAATAAGTACATTGAATAGCAAGTACTCATAAAGTGTAACAAAGACAGCTGCATTGTGTTTACTCCCATGGTCCATCTAAAACCAGTGTTGAAATTTTATTACTTTTCCAATCACTTTTAAGTAAGGGAAGTTTCATTGCAACTTTAAATTGCTGAGTGCATTCTCAATTCAGTCAGTTCAGTAATTAAATGCATTTAGCCTCAGGTAACAATAGAAACTTTGAACTTCATTCAAGGCAAATATTTTTCCCAGCTCTTTCAGACATCATCCCATATAGACGGGCCACCTGACTTAAGGAATGGTAGGTGTTTGGATTTTTTCTCTATTCTGAATCTCTTTCTTTGAATTATTCTGGATGTTTTTCATGTGTTTGTTTACTTGTTTGTTTACTTGTTTAATTTTTTTTATTACACCTCTAAAGTTGCAGCAGGAAAAAAAGAAGAGTTGAGAAAAACAAGACTTTTTTACTTGCTTGGCATTTTCATAAACTAGCTTGATACTCTCAAAATCTGGCAGATGTTTAAAGATTACGCTTTGGTGAATAATTTTCCATATTTTCCATATGCCACCACGTGAAAATTTGTATAGCATCCTGTAGAATACATCTTTCAGTTGTCCCTTATTTTTTATGTATTCCAATAAATATGGCCTCCTCCTCTGCAACTTCCAAAATGTTAGTTCTCATTACCCATCGAAGAGGCACTCCTGGATAGAATCCAAGGCGACCCTAGGCATTTCTGTTTTTTCTCCTAGCCTATTAATGGATCACAGGAAAAACTCAACCATTTCTTATTTGCACAGATTTTAATACTGCAGGCTTATTCTAAGAAAATAGCACCAAATTTAACCTCATCCTCTAAATCTTCTGGGCTATAGTCATTCACAGTATCCTGCTAATGACAAATGATTTTGAAGTCTCCCTGTGGTGCCATTGGTGTCCCTCTTGTGGTTGAAGTAAAAGGTAGGTCACACCCTCCAACCATTCCTGTTAGTTCAAGGTGGGAAACACAGGAGGTTTTCATTAAATAACTCGTATCTATATTTTTCTCTATTTCCAACAAATTGCTTCCTTTTTGGCCCCGATATGTGTGAATCTCTAACTGATTCTCAGAACCTACTTTGACATTTGTACATGGTGGTCTGTGTCATAATCCACTTTGAAACTTAGAGTCTGCTATGATCTTACTTTAGCCAGAAATATCCCAGAAAAAGGTACTAAACACATTTTTGCACAAAACTATTTTCAGCATCAAAATGTTCTCAGGTATTGACCAAAGACTATCATAATTTTAATGCTTTTGGTGTACACCTTGAAGTATTTCATAAGGTTATAACTAAAAGTTATCTAAAGGTCATCTGAAAGTACCTCTAGAACATTAAACATTACTTTAAAAAATGGTGTCAATTAATTTTGTTTTAATTTTACTTATTTCATTATTACTAACTGTGAATATATTTTAAATATTTGCTTTTGGCCAGTGATTCTTTTTTAAGGAATAAAACTCAACATTGACATATCAACATCAACTTTTTTTTAAGACGTTTTATTTTTCAATTATATTTGACATACAATATTATCTTGGTTTCAGGTGTAGAGCACCATGCTGAGTCATTTATATAATTTATCAAATCCTCATTCCTATACATCTAGTTCCCCCCTAACACCATACACAGTTATTACAATGTTGCTGACTATGTGCCCTATGCTGCACTTTACATCTCTGTGACTATTCTGTGACTACGAATTTGTACTTCTTGATTTCTTCCCCATTTTTACTCACCCCTCCAGCTCTCCTCCCATCACTCCAACAAATCTAGTACCCATCTGACACCACACAAAGTTGACTATATTCTCATATTATACCCTATATCCATGATGATTGCCTTGTAACAACCAAACTAAAACTCTCCACCCCTTTCCCTTATTTTACCCACTCTCCCATCTCTCCTCCTGTCTTGAAGTCCCTCTTACATTCTTTGTAGTACTGATTTGGTGGTGATTAATTCTTTTAGCTTTTTCTTATCTGAGAAATTCTTTATCTGTTCTTCAATTTTGAATGCTAACCTTGCTGGATACATCACTCTTCACTGTAGATCGTTGGTTTTCATCACATTGAATATTTTCTGCCATTCTCTTTTGGCAGAAATCACCTGAGAGTTGAAGGGCTGTCCCCTTGTAGTTACTACTTGTGTTTCTCCTGCTGTTTTTAGAACTTTTTCTTTTTCTTTTTCTTGAACTTTTACCATTTTAATTATGATGAGTCTTGGTGTGTTCCTGTTTGGATTCATCTTGTTTTGGGCACTGTGCTTCCTGGGTACATTTGCCTATTTCCTTAACCAGGTTAAGAAAATTTTCAGTCATTATTTCTTCAAATATGTTCTTGATCCCTTGTTTTTCTTTTTCACCTTCTGGTAGACCTATGATGCGAATGTTATTATACTTAATGTTGTCTTAGAGGCATCTCAAACCATTCTCATTTTTTTCAACTCTTTTTTCAATTTGTTGTCCTGATTGGGTGTTTTCTGCTGGCTTTTCCTACAAATCACTGCTTTGCATTTCTGCTTCATCTGATCTGATTACTCTTTTTATTCCATTCTTCATTTCAGTTAACGTAATCTTTAACTCTGCCTATTCCTTTATAATGGTTTGTATGTCTTACTTTATACTCTGTATCTCTCTGTTGAAATTATCATTAAGTTCACAGAACATTTTTGTAATCATTGTTTTGAGCTCTGTCTCTGATGAGTTTTCTGTCCCCATCTCATTTTCTTTTATTTTTTTGCTGTTTGGATTTATTTTAAGCTCTCTTTTTCTGGTTTCTTATTCTGGCAGCCTCTCTGTAAATATTCTGCTCCTTCACCCAATATACGTTGCTACAGTTACTTTAGTGTTTGCTGCTGATACTGGGTATGCAGGGATCTGGGGGAAAGAGGCAGCCAGGATTTGCACTTTTGTTTTCTTCCTGGAGCTGCAGGTAGTACAGGCATAATTACGTCTTTCTGTTCTTGGTTTACCCTGAGGACTCTGCCCTAAACCTTGGGACTCAGCCCTGTATGCTGGTGTCTCAGCTCATTCTGCTTGTGGGCTGAGAAATAAGTGCACAGCCCTCTCCTTCTTCCTCCTTCCTGGCCTGAGGAAGGTCACGCTGTGGTTCCTCACCATCCAGTTGCTCCCCTCTTCTCTTGGAACAGGAGGCCTCTTTTCGTCTGTCTTGCAGACTGGGTAAGATCTGGAATGCTCGCCCACTACCTTTAACCTCCTCCCTCCTCCAGCGGTAGGGTTCCAACCAAGGACCCACTTAGGGTTGTGTCTTTGCACATCCCCCTTTTGCTCCTCTGTTTTATCTACTCCCCACTTGTAGGTACTTTGATGTGACAAGCAGGTTTCTTAGTTGTGGTTGTGCATTTTGTAGGCGGTCCTTAGTTGAGTTATAGATGTTTTATTCATTGTAATTTCCAGGGAAGTTTTTCAGAGGTCCATCTCATGCCATCATTCTGTTGTTCCTGCTCTTGTGACTCTGACATATCAACTTCTGATAGTATAACCTCACTCCTCAAAGGGTCAGCTCTACACTGTCAAATAAAGTACAACTTAACTTGTTATTCAGAGGCGTGAAGAGGACTCCACCATTAATAGCACTGATGATGGTGATTACAATTTTATTCAGTGCTATGCTAATTTTTTTATCATTCTTTTCTTTCATTTGAACCACAGAACAACCTTATAAAATTTTATTATTTCTATTATAAAAATTTTTTAAAGTTTTAGGACTTAATGGTCTCAGGGTATAATAGGTTGAATAATGGTCCCCCAAAGATGTCCACATTCTAATCTCCTAGAAATGTAAATCCCGGGGGTGCCAAAAAAAGTACACACATTTTAAGAGATGTCCACATTGCTCAAGCAGTAGTTCGCCACAATCAGAAGTGTCTGGACACTGATGGTGACCACTTTGATCACCTCTTGTAATTGCAGAACTCAGACATGACTTGTATTCATTTTTTGTTATCAGTATACATTGAGTATTACAATTTTAATAGATTTTTTTCCTTAAAAGGTGTTTGTGTGTGTGTGTGTGTGTGTGTGTGTGTGTGTATTTAGGGGGAGCACCCTCAGTACATTACCTTACATGCTGCAGGTGTGATTATGTTAAGGACGAAGAGACAGGGAGATGACCCTAATTGTTCTAAGTAGGCCTAATGCAGCAGTTCTCAACTTGCAGGTTGCGACGCTTTTGGGAGTCGAATGACCCTGTCACAGGGGTCACCTACGACCATCGGAAAACACGTATCAGATATTTACAATACGATTCATAACAGTAGCAACATTACAGTCATGAAGTAACAACAAAAATAACTTATGGGGATCACCACAGCATGAGGAGCTATATTACAGGGTCGCGACATTAGGACGGTTGGGAACCACTGGCCTAATGTGCTCATAAGGGTCATTTTAAGACGAAGACAAAAGGGTCAGAGCCAGAGATGATGTAACAACAGAAGCAGTTAGAGAGGAGGGAGATTTTAAAATGTTGTCCTGCTGGCTTTGAAAATGAAGGAATGAGCCACAAGTCAAGGAATGTAGGTAGCCTCTGCAAGTTGGAATGTTATGTTTAGAAAGAATACAGCTCTGCTGATCTATTTTGGACTTCTGGCTTCTGGAAATGTCAGATAATAAATTCATGTTGGTTTAAGCCACTCTTTGCAGGAAGTTGTTATAGCAGCAATAGGAAATTATTATACTGGGTCACAGGACTGGTAATAATGAAGCAGTGACTCTAACTTTTCTGTTTTGTTTCCAAATTTCTGATCTTCCTTGTCATGTGGCCAGCCTATCTTTTCAACTACAATTAAATCAATGACAATGACATAGGAGTCTTCATTTAAAATATTCTATACTACTTTTAAACCATGTATCAAATAATTTACCTTAATATTTTCTTCTAAAACTATGACTTTTATAATGCAGCCAAAATGTTGCTTTCTGAAATGATAACCTCAATTTCATGAATACATTTTAAATTTGCCAACATTTTAGCTGGAATCTTCTCTCCAACACACACACACACACACACACACACACACAGTACCTTGAAATGCTACTTCCCCCATAAAGGTGTTCCTCATTTTTTCAATATCTATCACTCCCAGTTGCACTGTGTACCTCTTTTACAATCTTTTACAATACTGTGCTATGTGTAACAGTGATATATATATACTGTTACATGTATGTGATATATATATACATATATATATTTTTTTTTTCTGTACTAGATTGAGAATTGCTTGAGTTGCTTCTTCTATAACTGTGAGTTCTTACCTTAACCTATGATAAAACTTTAGGTAGGTGATCAGTAAAAATATGTTGAATTGAACTGTGACTGCTTAGAACTTTGTCTTTATAAGCCAGCTCTCACCCATTTAGTAACTTCTACTTCTGCCACAAGGCTTTAATAAATATGGTGCAAGCCCCCAGAATGCACTTTTGGGTCAAATATATTGAGTTCAATCCTCTTCTCCACAAATATTGCTGAAATGAGCCTGGATTTCATCCCAGTTTCTGTCAAAGAGAACTTTATAGGCAACTCCTGGCTTTGGCTGAGGCCTTCATCCCAGAGACTCAAAGGCCATTACAGCTGCAAATGCTT
This sequence comes from Lyroderma lyra, assembly GCA_004026885.1. Lineage (NCBI taxonomy): Eukaryota > Metazoa > Chordata > Mammalia > Chiroptera > Megadermatidae > Lyroderma > Lyroderma lyra. Next base: position 34,401 of record PVJL010002911.1, read on the forward strand.
CAAATCATAACAGAAAAGAAGGTTATATTACTAAATTATGTGAACTTTTTCAAATTCAACACATCAATCATTCTCCCTAAAACTGTAAATTCTCTGTATAGTACAACATATTTCTGAAGTGAAGAAAAATGGCTTTTTACCTTGCTGGTCAGCATGAGAAAACTTAAATGACTTTAAAAAAAAATTTCTATCTAATATTCTTACATTATTAGGGTCCAGTGTAAATGACTTGTTAGCAGATAACATATTTTTTTAGTTGTTATAGGTGATCCTTTACGTCTTCTCAGTGTAGACATACACACAAGACTATTTTAGGTAGTTATTTAAATTCTTCTCATAGAGAATATAATAAAACTCTAGATTAATTATAATACCTGTTGTATTTATGCTTTCACTTGTAGTTTCCTGATACAGCTTCAGTGGTTGTTGAAAATGTCTTAAATATATATGTTCTTTATGAAATGTTTGAAAAGTTTGCATCTAGAAGCAATAGATAAAAATTTCTATATACATATACCTATCTGATCAATGTTTATATCAATTGAATAACTCCAAAAGTGTTGCTAGATCTACATATAAATTATAATTTTGGAAGGATCTATCATACTAAAATTTTATATTTTAATGCCTCAGGTGATTTTTTTAAATACTTAACACTAGTCATTTTTTTATGCTTCACATATCCTATATCAATATTTGTTATCTCTGGTTGCTGATAGACTATTCCTAAAATCTGCTTTAAGTGTTTGTGGTAGATCATTCATAAGAAGTCAAATATTCAAAGTTCACTTTTTTTTCTACAAGTTCACTTTAAAAAGATTTTTGCTCCTTCACAGCTGTAGTGTTTCCAGCTGAAAAGCAATGGGTGCTGTCTTGGACATTATAGCATTTGGCAATTGGGGAATATTCCTGAATTGACTAATTTCAGCATGTAGATGCATGTGTCCATTTGGGGAGTGGAGGGTTAAGAGAAGGGAAGAGAAGGTAAAAAATATTTGGGGGCCTTAAATGTTTTGTTGTTGCTATTGTTGATGGACAATGTATTTTTAAATGCCCATGTTCACATATTCAAAATACACTGCTGATACTGTTTTGTGTAAAATCATGGTGTAGGTGAAAAAGTTAGTATGTTAAAGTCAGACAAACTTGGTTTAAGTTCTTTGTCTATGTTCACAATGTAGTTGTACCAGGTTTCTCATCTGTTAAAATAAGAAAAAAAAACTTATCTATCTTGGTATGTTGTAAAATTCATCCATGATAGCTAAAAATAAAGTTATCATTCCTTGCTGATATTCATAAAGAGAAAAATCAGTCTGTGTTCCATTATCATTTAGAAATTATACATATCAATTAAGTCTCTTCACATCATGCTTGACAGAAAGAAGTCTATTATTTAATTAAGGGCAAAGTTTGAATATTGTCACATGGTCTGTCCCTAATTTAAATTTTGGTGTTCAATATATTACAAAATTGTGGTGGGGGAGAGTAGATGTGGGATAATCATGGAAAAATCAAGTCAGTAATAATAGGCAAGATGTGGTAGTTGAAGGACTTAATGAAAGAGAGAGTTTAGAAGAGAGTCTTAAAAGTATATGCAGTCTATCCACAATCTTTATTTACCCTCCTCCCAACAAACCTTCAAGAAAGTCTGCATTCTATTCAATGCTTTGGGATTTAATTTTTATATGTGCATGTGTGTGTGTGTGTGTGTGTGTGTGTAGCCATGGGTAACTGTGTTTATTTTCTTGACTGCAATAAATTACTAAGGTAAGATCTAGTATAGTGCAATGACACCCGATTACATTTAGGTTCTTGGGCCCACCTAATGTTGTTTTATTAAGTATCTATATTGATAATCATTTCAATGCACAATGTTATTGTTAAAATACATAGAAATTAAGAGAAAGGCAAACTCTTAATTCAATAATCCACTTCTTATAAAATTTAACTGAATGAATTTAAGCTAACTTTACTCATGAAGAAAAACTATCCATTGAAGTTGAAATGTCACCTCATGTAGGAAGCTTTCAATGGACAAAGCCAGGCAGAATTGATGCTGTCTCTCATCTACACGTGAACCGACAGGATGTCAACAAGTATCACGTGTAGCTGAGACTCCCTTGCATGTGAGACTCCCTTTCATCCTTTCATATTGTGAATTCCATCAATATAGAGACTATGTCTCAATCATTTTACAATCTTTGCTTAATAAATATTTGTTGAATTTCTTTAGCAAAAGTTTAGTTTATGAAATAGAATACATTACATAGAACACAATTTTTTAACATTCTTTTCTAGTTGCTGGAATAATTATGCTTGCAAAATGTGGCATTTTTTTCTTACAGTAAAAATATATGTTGAGCATGCAGTCCAGGCAAAGGGATCTGTGTGGTCCTGAGGGATATTTCATTCAGGCTGTGGTAGAGCTTGGACAATTATCTTTGCTTTTTTATAGAGTACAACTTTCTAATGGCTCAAATGTTGATGTCTTTCCAATAATATCTGTTCTTACTTCAATAATGCTAGAAAAATACTGATTGTTTTTACTTTACTTATCTTTCTCAAATTCCATACAGAATGTCATACTTCTCAGAGGGTATAGTTCTTTAAATAAATTACAATTCATCAAATCACAAACCTTTTCATTTACAACAAAGTTACAAATGTCTCTTTGGATAGGTTACTTCTACAAATTATTCATCTCTTCATTGTGAATTTGTTCTTGTCCTTAGAGAGTGACATTTTATGACCCAGCCATAACTGCCTCTGTTTTTCATATTACATGGCTGGATACTTTCTGGATAGCCCTCATATTTCTTGGAGGCTGTCAATGCTTTTCTAATCAGTAAGATTGCAATAGATATGAAATGAGAGGTTTTAGGAATTCTGCTTTCTTCCAGATTTGGAAAAGAAATTGTTTAAAAAATCAATCTCATACTCTCTCCATCTCTCTCTTTCTGCCTCTCTCTTTTTTCGTTAAAATCAGGCAATGAAACAATTATTTTCATGCATTAAAAAAATCTAAATTGAATGAGTTTACTAGTTATTTTAGTTTCATGTAAGTTTAACATGAAGGTTAAGGGGAAATAAAATTTGGAATACCTACTGAGTTAATTTCCATATTCTTGTTAAATCTTGGTTGTATGCCTTCCAGCACTTTTAAAAACATCTGTAAGTAGTGAATTGGGACAAAATAGTGAAATGTAGCATCCAAATGGAGCTATGGAGGTTTGGATTTCCTAATGGAAAACTGGAAAATATTTTTTCATACTTAGTGAACTCTCATTCAATTGGCAGAATATTATATGTTAGACCATAAATGAAAGAAATTAAATACCGCATCAGCAAATGTGACAGGGAAAAAAACATACAGACATAAACATATTCTTACAAGGAAGTTTTTGGGTGGCCTGAGGGGGAGAAAAAACAAAAAGCAAAAACCTCAATTAAAACCAAATGTTTAATGTGTATCCAAACTATAAAACTTACCTGTCAAAATTAACTCTATGTTTAATCATTTAAAAAAATGAAAACAAAAAAAGAATTCTAACTTAAATTTAAACCATGTCACAGTAGACTACTAAGGTGCTCCCTCTCTTTATCATCTTAGTATGTCTGTAATATCTCTGAACAGCAGCAATATTTATGTCTTTAGTTTATTACAACCACCATTTATTGCATTTCTATTGTATGTCATTACTATGAGAAGCACCAAAAGGAACAAGATGCTAAAATCCCAGTCTTTTTATTTAAGACTTACAATCTAGCAGGGTAGGAGAGAGTGGGTTGTAATTTACTTTTTAAATCAATGAGATTGCAGTTTCTAATACAAGCATTTTTTCCTTAAGCTTACTGGGTTTTAATAAGATGTGGAAGAGGTCGTTTAATGAATAAATTATTTGAAAATGAAATTACCCTCACATCTAGTCTTAGATTGTGCTTACACGCATGAGAGAACATGGAGGATTTGTCACCTGAGCAAAGTCCCATTTGCCTCTCTTCCAAAAGCACACTGTTAGCAGGAATACAATAAATACATTGGGAGAGATCTATGCAATTGTTTATTTCAGATTCCCAAGCTCTGTCTTTAATGCACGCCAAAACTATGACTGTTACCAAATTAAAGCTGCAAATCAAACTGCCTGAAATAAGTCCTGCATCGGATGTTAGTGTCTAGATATTCTGTATGCAAAATCTTTATCACTGAGAGAGGCATTATATTCCTTAAAAAAAAACAAAAACAAAAAAAAACACCTTAACAGCAGCTACATTCCATTTGATTTGGTGAGATGAATGCCATTTACACTTTAGTTTGCACCTTTTTGAAAATGCTCAGAAGGGAATAAATCTACACTTCCCGGAATGATTGTGCATAAGGAAGTCTGAGGCTGCTAAGAAGAGGTGTTAGACACGTATGGGAATGTATGTTACAATCACACCCACATCTCAATGATTTCCAAAGTGATAGAACTAAAGTATACAGGATACTTGATTTTTCTCTTTTGTAATTATAAATGCCTAAAACCTCATAACTTCTATCAAGCTCGGGGAATTTGATTGTAAAGCGTTGTGGAAATAAACACAACAGACATCATGCAATTATTAAGTACATTTAAGTTACTTCCTTGTGTAAGGGAACATATGGGTTATAGTGTCCTGGCACTAAATTCTGAGCACTTGTTTATAAGTAAATATAATACATTACCTGTATTTCTCAAGAACTTGACAAGATTCTTTGACCTTTGTGATAAACACGATTGTGTCGTTTGCTTTCCTATAGTGATTTGCAGTAAAGTCTTCAAAAAACAATAAAAAACAAGAAAGTGACAAACTTGAAAGATTATGTGCTACTAAAGCCAGGCATTTAGGGGGATGAAATGTAAGAGACTGGCTGGAACTCAGACTAGGCATGGGTGAAAGCAGCCCTGAGGAAAACATGGAAACCTAGATGAATCTTGGTCCTCTCAGCAGGGAAGGGAATGGCAAGTCTTGGAGTAAAGTTAACCATAGCCCAGGAAGGCAAAGTATATATTGCAAAATTCTGGTTTTGGAAGCATATCAATTTGGATTCAAATTCTAGCCTTGCCATTTATTATTTGTGTAATCTTAAAGTATCTTTAGATTTATCATTTCTAAATGAATGGAAATAATACCTGCTCAATTAGATTGTCATAAAGAACCAAATTAATTAAACTCAGGTATTGGAGGAATCAACACAAGAATCTAAGAAGTAATGGGCAGGGATAGAAGGGAAATGACCAGGATGGATGTTTTTACAGCAAAAAAAGTTTTTTTATGATGGAGTGCAACAAGAGAGTGTTTTGTGACAGAATGCAATGTTGTTGATTGTTTCAGAAACTGAAAAATATCTGTAAGATTTTGTATTAAATGAGTGAAAATGGTACAATGTAAATGTTTTCATGTAAATAAGGGCAAACAGAAGAGGAACAATCGGCCCAGTCTGGGACAGGGAGGGCAGAGAAATGGGGATGAAAAGGAGAAATGCTCACGAAGGCAGGGTGGCTAAGTGGCTAGATAAAGATACAGTAGTATGATCAATCAGGACATTATATCACCCAAACATTTATTTAATTATATCACTCTAGTCTGAAATGTTCATTAAAATATATTAAATTTTTCATGAGACATAAACCATCTTAAATAATCTAAATATATAGTATCAGTAATTATTATATGAAATACTTATGGATTTTCTGGAATAAGCATTAGACATATGGAACCCACGTAGATACAACACACTTGGACAATGATAAGTTTAGCATTGCATAGTAATCTTTTTGTCCTATTCATGTTAGTATTCATCATGTAACCTAAAATTATTTTTGAATGTTAAGGAAAGCAATTCCTCAGTGAATGAATGGAGTTAGTGACAGATAATAATGCAACTCATTTGAGGTAATATAAATAAAAATTTTCTATTTTTACTTGTGAATAATATCAATAAATGAAGAAATTATATAACACCAAATAAAATAGCTTGTGATTAATATAGCATTTATACAATTAGAAAATTAATTTTTCCATGTTTCTATAAGAAAAAATATATGATGTGGATATTAGAAAAGGGTTATTTTGAAATAGGATTGCTTATGATAACAAATAGCACAGCAAGTGGGGAGTTCCCTGGTGGTGTAGTGGCTTAAGGCTTCAGTGCTATCAGTGCTGTGGCCTGGGTTCGATTCCCAGCCAGAGAGCTACCCACATTAAAAAAAAAAATAGCACAGCAAGGGAAATTACAAAGAAATTCAGAATTTTTGTGACAGGGAGTGATTTTTAACACGGTCTTTCTTATAGAACTACCTAAATTTATCTTTAACAGAAAATGAAAACTAGCTGTCCCAAACTCTTTTTTATGAAGTCATCATGACATTCTACTTGTGTAGCTTCCTTTGAATTCAGGAGTGGTTCCAAATGAAAAACAACAACAACAACAACAAACTATGTCTTGATAGAAAAGAAGAAACTCAGCTTTACGTGAGGAAACTCTAAGCAATGTTCCAAAGACATACTCAAGAAACAACTTTCAAAGCATCTACTATATGCCCTAGGGATAAGACAACATACTGCCAAGTTTAAAAATCAGTTTCTAAGAGGTTTCTGGCTTTGCAACATGCTTGAAGTTTAACAAATGGGACATCTTCATTTAGTGAAGGAAAAAATGAAGAAACTCTCTCCCAAGGAGTTTGGATAGCTCTTACAAAACAATATTTTGATTATCTAATTTTAAATGGATTAGAAACATGCAGATTAAATTTCTCTAGAAAGAAGCTACTTAAGAACCAAGGGTAAATTGCTGAGCCAAGAATAGCTTGGCAATGGACAGCCTAGAGTCTTTGAAAATAACCTGCAAATATTTGATGAACCCAAATGGCAGCCATTTCCCAGAAATCATTGAGTGGATGGTGGTTACTTAAATGTAAGTGAAATCGCCTAGTGGATTTATAATTACAAGGGCATTAACAATGGGATATGTAGGGGAAGTAAGAGATTAAAAGAAAGAAAAGTGGGGCTAAATATTTCTTTTCTTTATACTCAATTCCTAATTGATTTGTCTCCCACATAATAGTGTGTGTGTGTGTGTGTGTGTGTGTGTGTGTGTGTGTGTGTTTAACTTTTACTTTGAGTCCAGCATGATGGATGCTTACTTCACCTTTCATACTGTAGTATCATATATGCATATTTTGACTCTCATTATTCTTATTGTTTTGCAACATAACTTTTGAATGAATAAAATATAATTTATAGTTCTCCAAAAGCTCATAAAACTTTTAATCCATGTTGATGTTTTTTGCATTGTTAAACATGCAAATTAAGGCAGAAACCACATATAAAAGCGTGGGTGACTGTAGAAGAGATAAAGTACTAGAACTCCTTTGAATTTCCTGCATAGTCTAGTGTCTTCATCTTTTTCCATGCGTGTCTTCATTTGTCAACCAGTTTCAGATTCTCTAATATTTTCAAATGTATTATACCCTATTCTTAGAGTAGTTTTTCTAAAAATTAGTTTATGTATCTTATAAAGCATTGTTCAGTTGAGCATATTGCTCATTTCCCAGCCAACTTTCCACACCTATGTGCCAGCCTTTTGGAGTTAATCGGCCTCAGTACCTCTGCAAATTGTAAAACCCGTTTTAGAGTATGATGCCCTTCTTTTTGTGTTCATGAGCTATGCTCATTCATGATGCAACTTAATGTCCACATCTTCTCTAAAGCATTGCTTAACCTCCCCAAATATAATGAAAATACTCACCTCTTGGTTTCCAGCCTATGCCCCAATTATTCCCTTAAAAAATGAGAACATGTCTTAGATTCATTTCTGTTTCCTTTTATGGAAGAAGTGGCTAACAATACAATAAAAATTGTTTTCCCTTTTCTGTAGGATAGAGTTGTTTTTATAAACAGTTAGCAAGCAGAGGTTTTATTTCCCAAATTCTCCTGAATCTGGATAGATTCAAGTCAAGTAGAAGTGGCATTTGTTATTTCCAGGATAAAGATAATAATAGGTAGTGTCACCTTATCTATCCTGTTCTCCATCTTGTGATAAGAAACACAGTACTGTCAGGCCCTGGGGATAGTGGATCTGCAAGATGAGAGGGACTTGGGTCCCTGAACCACCACCTACAGGAAAGCTGCATGCCACCAAGTGCATCCACTTCAAACTGTTGCATAAGGCAGAATTAAACCTGTATCTTGTTAAGCCATTGAAATCTGGAACTTTTGTTACAGCAGCTAGAATTACCCTACATGGCCTGCACAACAACAGCACATAATTCAGTAATTGCTGAAAAGTATAATTGAATAAATATGTTAGTAAGGAAAAGTGCCCACCTTTCTAAGAGCTGTCTTCTACTAAGTACAAGCAACATCAGCCTGAGAATTTATTTATCTTTAGTTTTGATCTCCATTAAAAGCACAGATGACACTGAAGAGGAAAACAGACCTGGTATCAAAAACTATAAATGAAAAGTTTTAATTATGCTTCTTAAGGCTTCTCAGTTACCCATTTTATTCATATTCTAATGTGAAACATGATACTGCACTACTATTACTACTTCTATTACTACTAGCAGCAAATATTTATTGAGCATTGCCAATGTACAGACACTGTTGTAAGCATTTTATACGTATCCACTCATTTAATCTCATAATAACCCTATGAAAAATAAAGTAGATACTAAAATAGAGAAACTGGAATTTAAGTGACTCCAATAATCAGGGTCCAGATATTATACTGCTTAATAACTCTTAGTTAAATTGAATTTGTACTACAGTGTAATAAGGGCTGGGACCGCAGAGGGGAATGACACTAAAAGTCTAGCAACAAGGAAGACACATGTCATGTATGACAGCCCTGTTTGGGACATAAATTGAACTAGATAGTAAAGTAAACACTAAAAGTAAATCTTTTACTGAATAATATCCTAGGGGTTTACCAATGAATAACAGAGGGATTTTAAAACATGTTAACTCAGTTTTTAAGCAGTATAGAGTCTTGGTAAAGACCAAAGGATTCCATTTACTTAAAGGATTTTCTCTAAGGAGGTGTATGTATTGTGGTGACTTCTATAACTCCTGGAAATAGAAGCACACTGAGGCTATACGGGCCTATGAAGAGGCTCCTTTTAAGGCTAGCAATTAAGACAATAAAATAAAAAATAAATAAACAGAAATGGCAGAAACAAAACTGTTTCTGCTTCCTTAGTATTTAATATGTTTATCACTGTATTTCAAATTAAGCAAAAACCTTTAGTTAGGAGGCTTAATTCAGTTCTCCAGAGCTCTAACTAATGTACAAATGCAACTCAGGTGGTTTCCTCCCCAGGGGCCCAAATCAAGCACAGGAGAGAGGAAGCAGGCCAGCAGGTCTTGTGGTTTCCATTGTTTCATTTGGCTACGGCTGCAGCCTTTGGCTTGTTCCATACACTTATGGAAAGGCAAACCTCAAAGGTTTGGCTGGAACTTTACAAGTTATTTGTGAAATTCCCAAAGACAAAAAAACAAAAAACAAAAAACAAAAAAAGGCAAAGAAAAAAAAACCAACCAAACAAAAAAAACCCCCCAAAAACAAAACAAAACAAAACAAAACAAACCGCAGAGCTCTGGGTGAAAAATGTAGCAGTATTTTAAATGTAAATTCTTATAGCAGCTAACCCACTTCAAGTGTGTTATTTCCACTCTCAACCCTGTTGCTTTAAAGTATGCATTGTCATAGATGTCCTGTTTTTTCTCTGAAGGAGATTTTAAACAAAAGTAGAATAAAAATTAAAATATAAAAGCAGGTATGGATCAAAAGCCCGAGTCATTGAAATCGCACGCAGGTCAAGAGATTAGCGTTTTAGTCCTAGTTTGTTGCTAAAAATATATTTACTCTTTACTTGGTCACACAATCTGTTTCATGTATAAAGCCTTTTATTTGTCATTTAAGATGATCAGAGTTGATTATATTCTTTCATTTATAGTACCTTGTCTTCAAGCTTCATTTTTTATATTGCTTTATAGTTTCCTCATCTACTATGATATTCCTTCTAGGTTTTATCTTCCACATATAAACCCACTACAATTTACATGAATTATGTTTTTGAGTATATATTGAATAAGTCAATGGCTATCCAAAAAAATTAAAGTCGTCTAGTTTTTCAATCAGAGGGAATTTTATATAAGGGATTGATGGCTGACAAGTCAGTAAATAGATGCTGAAGCAAACAGACAACAGCAAGGAAACCTTCACATTATTTAGTAAATTCCTTGCAGCAACATATCAAATGTGTCATAGACCGTCTCCAAAATCTAAAGTGATTTTTCAGTGTAGAGGGAATATCTCAACATGCTCCAGCTTAGGAGACCCCAAAAGACACCATCTAACTAAGAGGAATCTAAGAGTCTTGCTAACCAATGTCACCCCAATAAGTCTAACAACAACAACAAAAGAGTTCATGGTCTTTATCTCCCAATCTCTGACACCCACCACGCCAAGGGTGCTTGCTCCTCACTGCTCTCTAGAAACAAATTGAGTATCATCAACATAACTGACCTGTGGGATGTTGTGTGGGATGTGCCGATCATTAAAGTCTCTAAAATACCATGTTGTGACAGAAAGCAGAAAAGATAACATCACTCTGAACTTTCTCCTTCCATTAACCCTTGATCACAGAAACAGTTGCAGTCCTTGTAGCCATCACTATTACCAGGACGGTTACATGTAGTCCTTACTTAATCCTCCAAATGCTTGCAACCAGTGTTACACACCAAGCAACTGTACATTAATACCTCTGCCTGTCATAGATTACTATTATTTCAGTTTTCATTTGCGGAGGTTATCATTTCTTTAAAGTGAAGCTGATAAGACTCCCAGTCTCAATATTTCATTTTAGGGTCTGTCTCCTGAGATCACTCCTAGTAATAGATATGATATCAATCAGGTTCCAATCAGAAAACCACTCTAGTATTTTAAGTACAAAATACAACATACAGAATTAAACAATGGTAGAAAAGTTCAGAAGACAAACAGGACAGTGAAGCAAACCAGAGATTAGCAGAAGACCAATAGCAAACAAGACAGCAGGTGATTACTATACCCCTTTCAGTCTGGACTAAGACTAGGAAATGGGTGGTATTTATGAGAATCCAGACATCAGGAAAATCCAGCTGGTTCCACATCAGCAATTGCTCTGTAGGAGTTAAAGCCACAGAAACAGGCCCTGTCCACTGAAGAGTGAGAACATCAAACAGATACATCTATTGCTGATAAATGACCACACAAAAACAGAGAGAGAGAGAGAGAGAGAGAGGCTCACTTTATTTTCTTAATATCCATGTTAATTCTCTTGATATTCATGTTAATGATTGCCCCTGGTGCTATATGTTCACTGGTATATTAATATTTATAGTGTAATATGGATCCACAACAATTTACATATTAACCTTTTAGTGATGACCACCTAAGTTGTCCTCAGATCCCTGAAACTACAATACAATCAATGCTGAAAAAAATGTCCAAAAAAAGATTCCTTTATGGACTTTGTTGCAGTCATTTTACAAAGAGTGGAATTTTTAAGTGTTGAGCTATATTCATCAATTTTTTCAAAATGACCACTGTAGTTTACACTGCACCAAAATTGAGTATTTTTTGCCACATTCTCACCAATAATTAGTACTGATAAAGTTAAATGTTTTTGCTCATCTGAGCTTTATGACTTCTTATAAGAATTTTTCCAAATATCTGTTAATCATTTAATTTCCCCGTAGTATGTCTGTCATAACTTGAACTATTTTTCTAATGTGTTTTCTGTCTTTTGGTTTTGTTACTGTTTATTTTACAAATTCCTTCATAGTAGTCTAGATACTAATATGTAGTTGCTTCAATTCCTGCAAAAATTTTTCATAGTGGTATTTATTTATTTACTATTTGGTATAAATATTGTAAAAAAAACTATTTTTTATTTTAAAATACAATCCTTTTTATGGTTTGTGTTCTTAGGTCTTGTTAAAGAAAACTTTCCCTAACACAGTTTCACAAAAATATTCTCCTCTGTTTTCTTCTTTTAATCTTGTAACTTTACTTTCACTTAGTCCACCATAGTTCACCTTTTTTGGGTGTAAAAAATGAACTGATACTTTGCTCCAATTAGTGTATCAGCATTACTTTACACCATATGGAAAATACTCCATCTATTCCCAAATAAATGGTATTTGCACCTTAAGTCTCTCTACTCATATAGCACTCCAATTCTGACCCTTTTGTTCTATGTGTATATCTGTCTATAACTAGGACAGTATTACATTGTTTTAAAATGACAGATGTATATTGTGTTATATAAACATCTGATAAGATGGATAATCATTCTTTGTCCTTTTACTTTCTCTTATTTTTGGAAATCAATTATTTATGATTTTTTGTTCCTTTGCACATACTTTTTGTAAATGATTTCTAAGATTTATATTGCAGCAAGAAAATATGATTTTTACTTTGTTGATTTTTGAAAAATCTATTATGTTTTTCAGTCATTTCTGTTAATATTCTATGAGGATTCTACCCCATTTTTGAATTGAGAAGGCTAAGTTCCCAACTCAGTCCATTCTTTCTGCAGGAGGTCTTCCCCGGCTGGTCCCTGCCCTCGCTATACTCTTGTGCAGTCCTGCCAACTGAGTCAGCGAATGCTGGAGCCATGAGACTGGGAGGCCAAGTGTCATCCTCAGGAACCAGAGGGAAAGGGGATACCCAGCTCCATTGAGTCCACATACAGTGCTGAGCACAACTGGTCTTAAGCATCTTAAGCATGAGGCATTGATTGTGTGCCAGGACTGTACCCATTGCTTGAAATGTAATTGTTCATTGCAAAATACCTTGTGCAAAACACCCCATCTATTCCCAAATAAGTGACACTTGTGAGAGAGATGCCATCATCATTCCCATGTTATGGATGAGGTTACTGAGGCACAGGGAGATGAAGTAAAGTGGATTTTGCAAAAACAAAGAAACAAACAAAAACAAACAAGCAAAACCCCCTGGAATCTCGTATGTAATATTAAAGTTCCCAATTTTTAAATCGTAACAACAAATTCAAGTATTTTAACATATGGCTACCACCACCAACAAAAATTAATACCTTCATCTTATAAATGTAAGTGAATGTCAAACTGAAGCAGATTTAGAATCAAGTCTGTTTTCCACGGAATTTTTCCTTACAGGTGTTATTCTGTGGAATAACTTGCTGGAGTGCAAATTATGTTTATAACAAAGCAACTTCCTGTGTAAGCATTGTAGTAGCACATTTTATATTATATAATTGTAGAAACTGGTTAAAAATCCAACCACATATTGAGGTAATCAGTAGATTAGAAAACAAGCTTAAGGGTTTAAGAGATAAAAGAAGGGCTTACTTGTCATCTATCTTCCATTCTTAAACATTCATTTAAATTCAAAATATTAAGAGTGCTATGCATTAATGCTCAATGTCAAACAGAAACAAAATAAATAAAGCACACTCATATTAGAATAATAACTTGAAGAGATTCAGTGAAGAAGCTGGAAGATATTAAATATGTAAACAAAATTTCAATGGTAATAAAGACACTTAAATGAAATAATAGAATGAGAGCACCCCACTCCTCCACAGGAGACTATATAGAAGGTTGTACGATAGCTAATCTGTCAGTCTAGTGCTCTGAGGCAGTTATCTGCCATTGTTTCTATGGTCATCAAAGTGAAAATAATGACAATATAATATGGGTGTACTTGGGTGTGTGTGCATATATACGATGTAAGATGGCCCATACTTTTACTATTATTTTTTAAGATAGTGTTTTTTAGATTGCATCTTTCTTACATTGTGTTGTCCGAACAAGTCCTTATTTCTCTGAAATAAATTGCGATTGTGAATATTTATATAATTTTTTCTTTTTTTAACAAGAAAAATATTTTCCTTCTTTGGCAAAATAAAAATTCTTTAGATTTTATTGGTCCAGGAAACATTAACAGAAATTTCTGAAAACTGCTGCTATTGAGTTTATTTGCAATGCTTCTATGTTCATCAGACCACCACCTTCTTGTGGGTTGTTACATTAAATCTTCAACAATGCTAACCTCAGTCTAGGAACAGGTATGTGGTCACATCTCGGGTCACTGGTCTAAATCGAGCAATCTCAATGAGCACTGTGCTTACCCATTATCTATTATGAAAGGCAAATTTTGATTAGTATTTCAGCTGCTTTTCTTTTCTGTAGCTCCTGGATTACTCAATTCTTTCTTATTAAATTATTTTCTTACTTTTTATTTAGTTCGTATTCTCTCTAAAGAAGGTAAAATATATAATAATTAAATTATTCAAATATTGGATGACATTTTGATAACAATCAATTAATCTTACACATTTCTTGACTGCAGGAAACAGTTTCGACAAATCTATCACTCAATCTCATTCAAGGCAATGTGTTTGTCATTTGCTAGGCTGCCAGCCCTGAAAAGGTGGAGTGATAAGTAATCAGGTACCATGAGAACAAATCCACAGCAGCATATTTTGGAAACTCACAATGAAAAACAGCAAAAGAAAAGATGATTATCAATTACTATAGAGTCCTTATCTTGAAAATTTACAAAATAGAAAATGAAATGATAAATTTATTAAATGTAAATAAACATACGTAAGTATTCATGTGATGAATATTTTTTATATTACTAGGCAGGAAACAGTAGAAATGCTTTTAAAATATACTTGTATTTTAAAAATACCTAGCTTATATTATTTCATCCACTTTATATAGATTTTATCACATACAATTGCAATGCATATATTTTTCTCTTCACCTAGTGTTGAATTTCTTAATAAAAATATTTTATTATGTATTATTTTAAACATATGTATTTGTCTAATTATATTTAATGTTAAGTTACATCATTCTAAATATATTATAATTAAAAACTATATTAAATTCTTTAAAAATGTAACATTTAAACAGGTATCTGGTATGCAAATAAAATACATTTTAATGGGATATATCTCTGCATGTTATTTTGCATATTTATTTCTTCTCTGTCATCATTCAAAATTTATTACATACATCATGAAAATGTCATTGATCTGATAAATATGGATCAATGAACAGCCAAAAAATATGACCTTTGAATAAAATAAGAGAAGGAAGAGAAAGATCCAATAATTTTTACTTTATTATTATATGCCAACTGTTTTGCTTTGGGACACTACACACACACACACACACACACACACACACACACACACATACATTAATGCATGTATATTTAAATCATTATAACAATCTTATAAACTATCATTATTATCCTCATTTAAGGAAAAAAAACATAGATTATTTAAAATGCCTAAATAAATATTGTTATTACTGTAGATGGAAAATTCAAACCCAATTCACCTTTCTGTCTTCTGCTTTTTTTCTGTGATTAACTTGTATCAGAAAGACTCTTCTGCCAAGAAACTATTAAAGCTGGTCAAAATTAAAAATTAAAAAATAAAGAAGACAAAGCAAAGAGCTGTTGCAGAAATCTTGGAACAGAAAAGAAAACAGGATTTGAGGGGCCACAATCCTGAAAAGAGGGGTAAAGCAATGAAGAAAACCTTTCATTACCACTGATGTTTTCTTCTCACTTTGGATATTTGCAAATTTCCAAAACAGGAGATAGAGGCTGAACAGAAAACAATATTATAGACTTTTTTGGTTAACTTATTGTGATAAAAAGGGAAAATTAATAACAGAGACATGATTACCATTGCAGCAAAAATTTGAGGAGCCAAATTGGGAAAAATGGGAATCATGGAGAAACGAAGTGATATTTGGTGAACCTTTCCCCGCAAGTCTGTGCTAATTCTTACGTTTTTCCTGAAGGGTAAAAAGTCAAGAATCTAGGAGAAAAATGGTTGATAAAAGCTGAAACACTGCAAAACAATTAGCAATCTGACAGTGCTCGACTATCAACCAAAAAAGAGGATCCTGGGAATCACTTTAAGAGGGTGATGTAAGAACTCACTTCTTGAATTTACTTTTTCCACAAGAAATGAACAATTATATATGAAATAATTCCTCTTAAAAGGGACCTGGATGTTAGATGAGAACAGCCTCCAAAAGAAAGGACAAAAAGATAGTACGGGCATGGGTAAAAGAGCCAGAGGTATGGTTTCTGCTAGGAAAATAAAAAAACAAAACAACACATTCCAAATGCAGAGATCCACAATCCAGAGGGAGCTCAAAAAGTAAAAACATTTCCTGAGGAGCAAGACATTTAAGCTCCACATCAGGCAACCCTACCTACAGATTTTGCATAAGAGAGACAAGTCCCCAAAAGATCTGGCTTTGAAATTGAAGGGGGAGCATACTCATATATACAGGAAAACTATAAAACTAGAGAACAGAAAACCTGCTCTTAAGGGGTTTGAATGCAGTCTGATTCAATCTGGAAATTGCCACAAGTCACCAGATTGAAACTGTGGATAAAGAGATCCATTTACTAACCTTAACCTTTTTACAGCATTAATTGACTTTAAGTAGTTTTTTCAAAATATATTAAAAATCCACAAAAAGCAAAAAGTTGACATTTTTACTGTTTTATGCATTTAATAATAACATTTTCAGCTGTGTTGTATATAAATTACATTACTTTTATTTTAAAATTTAGTTATATAAATTTAAATTATTTATAATAAATTTAAATATTTATAATACATTTACCATTGTATTGAATTTTAGCAAAAGATACTCAAAACATACTAAGTGCATCAATTATATTTAAGTATAGATAAATTAGAATCTAATGGCATTGATAATATGAAAAATTTATTGCAAAATGTTACTCAACATGGCATAAAAACATCTCTGTTGTTGACAGTGCAAGTCACAGGAAAATATATTTAAAAATCCTGTAAGTGAGAAAAGTTCTTGAAACAGTTTCACACTGAATAACAATTTTACAATAATTACAGTACTTATATTTTTAAGTAAATACAGTTAAGGTGGTACATTTTATTAAAACTAGTGATTACATTAAAGTATAAAAATTTCCTATTGTTATTCATTCTTGAAAAACAGAAAAATATAGAAAAATGTGCATATAGTAGAGGAAAAAGCTTTTTTGACCTCATGGGGTAAACTCAAATGCCAGTCAGCATATGAAAATATTCATTTGAATACATCCAAAAGTCACAACAAAAGGGTTAAATTGTCTGCTTGAGAGGTAGAACAATCAGGAAATCTCCCCCAGCACTGAAACACTGGTGGGAGATATTTTTGCAATCTCAATCTATCTTGCTAATACTTGTGTTATCAAGAACTACTTTTGAATTTTCTCTCTAACTTGCTAGATCCAGTGGGCATGCTCTGTTGAAGCCCTACCTACCAACAAGTCACAGAAGTTGCAGGTGTGCACCACAGCTATGCTGGGGGCCAGCTGCATACATCAATATTCTTCAGCCATGGCCTCACAACAGCAAGAGGATACATGCAACCCACAAAGGAGACACCCATTGAGCACCTGGCTATGCTGGACAGGGAATTGCACTTCTGGGGACCACCAGACATATCCTTTGTAAGACCTCTCCTTCAAGAATGGGAGAGGTAGCTGATTTACCTAAAATATAGAAACAAACACAGAGAGAGAAAATGAAGAAATAAAAAGCATGGTCCAAAACAAAACAACAACAACAACAAAAATACAAGACAAAAACCTCAGAACAAAATAAACAAAACGGAGATACACATAATCTAGCCAATAATGAGTTCTAAGTAGTGTTCATAAAGAGTTCAAAGTGAACTCTGAATAGTAGTTCTCAATGAGAACTCTAACAAAGAGATAGAAAATATAAGAAAGTAGCAAACAGAAATTGTAACTGAACTGAAAAATACAATAGAATTGAATAACAGACAGAATGAAAGAGAAGAACAAGTCAGTGAGCTGAAAGACAAAGCAGTGAAACTCACAAGAGAGAGAGCGCAAAGAAAAAAAAAAGGGAAGATATCTTGAGAGACCTTTGAGACATCATCTGCAGCATTATAGGGATCTCAGAAGGAGGAGAGAGAGAAATGGCCAGAAAATTTTTTTAAAAAAAATAATGGTTTAAAACTTTCCTAACCTATGGAGAAAAAAAAAAGATATCCAGGTCCAGAAAGTCCAGAGAGTTTCAAATGAGATTAATCCAAAGAGACACACACACCAGGACACATTATAATGATGATGTTAAGGATTAAAAGGAAAATCCTAAAAGTAAGAATAAAAAACAACTTGTTTATCATAAGGGAAACCTAATACAATCTTTCAGCAGAAGCATTAGAGGCCAAAAGAGGGTGCTGTGACAACTTTAAAGTGCTGGAAGGAAAAAACGCCCATTCAAGAATTCTCTACCCAGCCAGGTTATCGTTCACAATGAGCATTACGAATTCTCCAGACAAGGAAAATCTAAAGGAGTTCATCACCACTAAACTGATCCTACAAGAAATGCTAAAGAAACTTCTTTAAGCTTAAGAGAAATGGCACTGACTAAGAATAAGAAAACTTATGAAAATAAAAATCTCACTGAAAAAGGTAAATATAGAATAAAAGTAGTGGATCAATCACATATAAAGCAAGCATAGAGGTTACAAAAATAGTAAAATTAAAATTACAATTATTGGTTAAGGATGCATAAAACAAAAACATGTAAATGTAAGAAGGAAAATAAAATATAAACTTTTGAAATGTGCTCAAAATTTAAGTTGTTAATTTAAAACAGACCATTATTTACATTGGATGTTATATGTGAACCTCATGGTAACCACAAAAAACAAACAAACAAACAAACAAACAAACCTTCCAGTAAGTGTACAAATGAAAATGAGAAAAGAATCTAAGCCTAACACTAAAGAAGCCAATCAAACTACAAAGAAAAGAAACAGAAAGGAACTAAAAAAGCCAGAAAATAAATAACAAAATGGCACTGTGCATATACCTACCAATAATTATTATAAATGGTAATGGACTAGTTTTGCCAATCAAAAGACATGGAGTGGATGAATGGATAAAAAAAGAAAAAAAACATCTATAGCCTATCTATAAGATACTTCAAAAGTAAGAACACACACAGACTGAAAGTGAACGGATGAATTAAATGGAATTGAAGAAAATCTGGAGTAGCAATAATCATATCAGACAAAATAGACTTTAAAACAAACTGTAGTAAAACACATGGGAGGGAATTAATAATTGTAAAGGGGTTAATCCAGAGAAAAGATGTAACATTTATAAATATATATGCACCCAGAGTAGGAGGACCAAAATATATAAAGCAAATGTTAACGGACCTAAAAAGAGAAATTGAGAGCTGTATAATAATAGGAAACTTTAACACCCCACTTCCATCAATGACTAGATCATCCAGACAGAAAATCAACAAGGAAACATCAATGTTAAATGATATATTAGATCAGAAGAACGTAATAGGTATACACAGAACATCTTATCCAAAAGCATCAGAATATACATACTTCCCAAGTGCACATGAAACAATCTCCAAGATACATCCCATGTTAGGCAACAAAACAAGTCTCAGTAAATTCAAAAAGATTGAAATCAAGTCAAGCATCTTTTCTGACCACAATAATATCAAAATAAAAATAAATAATAAAGTTAAAAAAATAAAAATGTGAAGATTAAACAGCATGCTACTGAACAACCTGCAGATCATTGAAGAAATTAAAAAAATACCTAGAGAAAAATAAAAACAGAAATATGACATATCAAAACCTATGGCATATATTAAAAGTGGTTCTAAGAGGGAAGTTCACAGCTATACAGGCCAACCTAAAATGATAAGAAAAACCCTCAATACATGATCATACTTTACACCTAAATAAACTAGAAAAAGAAAATAAACCATAATTAGTAGAAAGAAGAAAACAATAAAGATCAGAGAAAAACTAAATAAAATAGAGACTAAAAAGATAATAAAAAATATTAATGAAACAGAGAGCTAGTTCTTTGATAAACATAAACAAAATTTACAAACCTTTAGACTAACCAGGGTGGGCTGGTGGGGAAGGGAAGA
Source organism: Lyroderma lyra (assembly GCA_004026885.1). NCBI lineage: Eukaryota > Metazoa > Chordata > Mammalia > Chiroptera > Megadermatidae > Lyroderma > Lyroderma lyra. Next base: position 54,464 of record PVJL010002911.1, read on the forward strand.
GAGAGAGAGAGACAGAGAGAGAGAGAGAGAGAGAGGCACAGATAAATAAAATAAAAAATGAAAAAGAAGTTACAACTGATACCACAGAAATACAAAAACTCTTAAGGACTACTACAAACAATTTTTAGAAACATGCAGACAATGACTGACACTCCATTTAAAATTTCTAGGAATCACTGAAGACATGTAAATTATTTATTTGGGAACGAGTGGGTCAGGGAGGGGAGAAAGGGGAGGGAGTGGGAGAGGAGGGGGGAAGTTAAATATAAGGTGATGGAAAGAGAAGTCACATTAGGTGGTGAACTGACTATACATCAAGTTGACAATGCACTGTAGAATCGTATGCCTGAAACCTATGTAATCCTTGCTAACAGATGTCACCCCAATAAGTCTAACAATAAAAATGAATTTTAAAAAATCATGAGAAAAAAATACACAGTAGAAATAAACCACTGGTGATCAAAATTTTGATGTTACCATAAACAAACTTTAGTACAATTTTATTTAAAATAATGACAAAAATAGATGAACTGATGAAAACCTTTACCACAAATATTTTCAGAAAAGCTTCCTTCACCTTATTTAGTAGGTCTCCTCTCACTCTACCTACTTATCAGATTTTCCTGTTTCCTTAAAATAAGGAAATTTATTAGTGCAAAAGAATATAGCTAATAAAAACAATAGATGTAAGGACCTTAGTGTGTATGCGTGTCAACTTAGGCAAGTTATTAACCTTCTTTGAGTTTATTTTTTTCCTTCAGATAATAATACTAATTCACAAATTGAATACTGTTTAAAAAGTAACTGGAATAATAGAGGTAAGTCACCTAGCTAAATGTGAAGGCAGTTTACATTTTATCAAAGTTAAACAACAACATATTGAAGGGTGCAGGCTATTTGGGAAATTAACCAAAAACCGATGAACTAGTATGAACATCGCTGCATACATCATAGTGGAACCATAATGGACATTAGATGTCACATGCCTTAGTTCCAGCTCTCAATCAACAGCTTACCTGTACAGTGACATTGGTCTATCAATTTTCAAAATTATAAATTGGCAATAAGAGTACACATCATTACCCTAAGACCTAAGGGGAAAATGTTTCAGTGTAATCCTGGTCTTATTAATAAATCTGCGCACAACATAAACATAAACAGTGACCATTCCCTAACTTATCAAACATTACAGAGTTTCCATTGTTCAAAAATTGATCATCATTTTTCTTTTGAGGCTTGGTAATGTATAATTTGATATTTCTCTGTTTTATAGCATCTTCATAAAATGAAGAAAGATATAGAAATGAGATTTCTGTTTGCCAAAATCACATTGATTTTATAACTAAATGCTAGTTTCTACATGAAGCATTTAATTTTTGATGCACAGGTATTGAAAATGATGTTGCCAAGTTAAAAAGAGAGTAAATCATCATTTGCTTCCTTAAATAAAATATTATTGAGATTGGCTCAAGCTCAATGAAGAGATCATTTATAGAAAAAACACTTTTCATTTAGTGTCCTAAGCAGATACATACAAAGCTGACTGGATTCTCTGAGTCAGGGATTATCATGCTTTTCTTTTCTTTTTTTACTGTTAAATTTATTGGAGTGACATTGGTTAGTAAAAATTACATAGGTTTCAGGTGTACAATTCTACACTACATTGTCTATGCATTCTGTGCTCACCACCCAGAGTAAGTTCTCTTTCCATCACCATATATTTGAGTCCCCATCCCTCCTATCCCACTCCCTTCCCCACTTACCCTCAGGTAACCACTGAAGTATTAACTGTGTCCATGAGTTTTTGTTTCTTTGTTGCTTTCAATTTTACGTTCCACATATGAGTGAAGTCACATGGTTCTTGGGTTTTTTTTTCTGTCTAGCTTATTTTGCTTAGCATGATGATCTCAAGTCTGTCCATGTTGTCATAAATGGCCATATTTTATCTTTTCTTATAGCTTAGTAATATTCCATTGTGTAAATTGTACCACAACTTCTTTATCCAGTCATCTATCAAAGGACACTGTGACTATTTCCATGACTTGGCTACTGTGAATAGTGCTGCAATGAACATTGGGTACATATATCTCTGCACACTAAGGTTTTCAACAATCACATTTTTCTTAAAGTAAATATTTCAGGCGTACAGGCTATAGTTTCTGTTAGAACCAGTTAATACTGCTATTAGTTTAAAAGCCATCACAGATGATATATAAACAAATGGGAATGACTGTAATTCAACTAAACCTTATTTATAAAAATGGGCAGTCAGTCCATGAGGTGTAATTTGCTGGCTTCGTTCTTAAGAGATTAAGAAATTTCTACAACTAAACATGAATGAATAGACAAGAAAATACTTTGTCTTTAGAAAAACCTTCATCATCAATCTATAACTTAGAAGTTTTTTGGGTAATCCAAAACTCTAATAAGGAAAAATAAAGGTTGATTCTTCCTTGCAGCAGAGACTTACTAACTGTACATAGAACCCATTTTTCCCCCCTGGACACATACTTTTAGTGAGTTATGGCCTATATTTTAGCCAACAGAAGGGGGCAAACGTTTTAAAAATACATGTCAGTTCTAGTCTTGAATCACAAAATTTCCCCACGTATCATCTTTACCTACTACCCACCCGTCAGCAAGACAAGAAGGGCCCTCTAAAAGACTGACGCTTCAGGGGATGCTGGAGAAGCCCAACACCACGTGACTAAGAGGTTCAAAACCCTCAGCCCCTTCCTGCCATCAACTGAGTTCAAGGTGCACAACAGTTAACTTCTATTTTAACAACACTGCAATATCTGAGCAGACATGTTATTACCTAGCATTAGCTACAATAAAACATAAACTGGTATGAGAAAATGCAAATGGGTAGAATTGACCTAGTGGGTTGCTAACAGGTGGTGAGAACACAGATACGGTAGGCCTTTGACAGAAGACGCTGCTATTCTGTGTGAAACAGTTATAAAATGTAGTTCTGAGACACCTTAAAAGTAAGACCATGTGACAGCCAGCCCTGTGATTTTAGAGGAAATGGCGAGAATGAGTGAGAATGTGTGTGGGCTACTGTTAGCTCCCTCTTGCAAGGTATTTCAAGAGAGGTTACATCAGACAAAGATTGTCTGACTTTCATGGTGAGATCAAGGGCTTTTTAGTTTGGAAGAGATGATTATTGGAGGTCAAGAAATAGATAAAACTAAAAAAAAAAAATTGAGTGCAAAGAACCAGTGAAATTTCTGTTAATCCAAGTACTTCATCTTGTGGCTAACATCAAATGGTTATATAGATTAAAGGTGTTACCTTCCCACCCAAGACTACTTTATTTCTAATAATCTTGTCTGATATTAAAGAGGAGGTATAAGAAGAACAGGAGAAGGGGATAAGGAGAGAAAGAGAGAAACGGAGATGAGAAGAAAAGAAAGAAAACATGCTTGAAAAATATGTCTAGAAAGAACCTGGATGTGGTAACTGGCTCATGAAACTGAATAGCAAGAAATAACTTCAAAGTCTCCTATTTTGAGGTGGTTTTATTTCCAAAGAAACCATAATCCTGGACTAAAATATATTTTAGTGTCCAAGCCTTAAAACAACCTTTGGGCCCAAAGGCAGGAAGGAGATTGCAAAAGCTCTAAATCCCTGCAGGAAATAGTGATGGATAAAAGAGAACACAGAGGGTGGGACTAGAAACCTTGGAGAGCACCTCCCCAAAACCAGAATGTAGATTTGGACTTGTCTCCCATATCTCTGTTTCCCAAATGGGAGGCCCCACAATTTATGAAATGAAAGAGAAAGGTTTCAAATAGATTTAATTTAAACAAAGAAAATAATGTAATTCACAAAATTGCATATCTATATGTGGACAGATATGTATATAATGCACACATATACATATCTGAGGGCTGTCTGAAAAGTATCCAGCCATTCAATATGAAATATAGAGACATTTATGGCTGGATTTTTCCCTGACAGCCCTTGTACATATAACTTTTTTGGTTTTGCAAAACTATTTGATTATACTTTTTGTAATCCATGATTCTAATCTCAGTGAGTATAGCTAATACACAGGTGTATGCCCTTGCCTTTGGCCCATCCCAGGTAAACACCCTGGACTATGCACCTTTACTAAAAGTTCTCTCCAAAAGATCTTGTACAGGTCTTCTGCTTCCATCAGTGTTCTGTAAGGTGAACGAACCCTCAAAATGTATTCATCAAAATCAAGTAGTACTGTTTTGTTGTTCCTAATATAAAACTACCTCCTGCATAACTACTGAGTGATTTCAGTTGTAGATTACAATACTCAAACTCTATTCTTTACAAAGATAAAATATAACAATTTAATGTCATTGTAAATAGAAGCATAACAATAATTTTAATATTTTCTTTTATCATGTATAACAGGAAAAAATGTCTATCGCTAGTGTATAAGAGAATGTATCTCATCTTACCTACTGACTTTTAATGCAAAAGAACACTTTTTATATTACCAGTTACTCAGATATAAAACATATTTTTAATTTAATTATATTAATAGTGATTGAACATCTTGGATAATTAAAAGTTAATGACCTAAAAAAAATAGCAGAAACTTAAGTGTATTACTTTTTATCTCTGTTTGATTGTTTAATCTAAATGAAATACATTTGACTATCATTTATTATAAAAAATAATTGTCACTTCAAAGTTCTTATGTTTAAATCCCAGAATACTGGAAAGCCGAGGATACCATGTCTTGTATCATACTTTATAGTGGTGTGGATACAGATTGCAACAAGCTGATATATTTCTAGGAAGTTTTTGTATATAATATACTTATATTTTTCATTACATTTACAAGTAAAGCCTCTTTAAATCTGACTGTAAGAAATAAAGGCACAACTCATTCTGAGGTTTTTATCCTAGTGCTGTGTTTTATTTAGGTATTTTCCCAAACAAATGATTATTAAGTAGTGTTAAAACAAGAACTAAGATTTAATTCACAAAAGCATATTTAGCAGTTGCATTGAGTCAGACTACTTGCAGGACATGAATCATTGCAGTGCTCAACATTGTCCCCTGGAGTTTGGGGCAGAAAGCATTCTGGAAGTGGTTCAGAATCACTCTTACTCTCATTTTTATTTTTGGCTTTGGCTGTGGTTTGATGTTCCTGAAAAGCAAAAAATGACTAAATGGCAGTGAAATTAAAGTAGACTCATTGTCTGGTTTCAAATCTTCAGGTGGCTTTCAAAAGGCACCACATTTAAAAAAGCAAATGAGCAAAAAATACAGAAACATTACATGGACATAAAGCTCATCTCATACAACAAATGACAAAGGCCAATAAAAGAAAGAATAGCTTTATGAATAGAGAGTGTTGAGAAAAGTAAAAGCAAGAATAAATGCATACTTACCTTAGATGGCACATGACACTGTACCAAGATCTTTGATAGGTGATGAAGACAAAACTTGGCACAGTTAGCAATTAATTATTCTTGGCACCTACAAAAGAGGTAGTGAAGCAGCAAAATCTGTCCAAGAATGAATCTGCAGGCACCTCATCATCTGCAGACAGTGACATGGAGCACCATCAGGTAAGTGAAAGTTCCTTAAAAATTAGACCATCAAAAAACATTTTTAGCAATTGAACAAAGAACAAATATTAATAAATAATGCTGTATGTAAACACAGATACAAGGTTTTTTAAATATAATTTTATTTTTTACCTTTAATTGCCTTGAGAGTAAAATTAAACTTACTAACAAAATATCATCAAGCAATCTTATCTCATATACCCCAAAATAATTTTATAATTTTCAACAGTTTTTGTTCCAATAGGATTCACTACCATTAAGAGATAATATGCACCCTATTCAGATGCTCTGTAAAGTTTCTGCTTGAGGCACAGGCATGGATGCCAAGCCATGTATAGCAGTCACTATCAGTCAGTCTTGTCACGACTAGATATTAGCTCCATTTTTCAGTTTCTACAAAAGCAAATACATATGTTCATGTACAGGATATCCTGCCCATAGTGCCTCCTGCATACATTGAAATCTGCCATCATTTCAGGAGGATTAATCAAATTACTTTCTATTGACAATCGCCCTTGGCTCAGTTTTAACCTAGCAGTTTGATGTTTCAGCTTGATATCTAGTAACACGTTTAAAGAAAATAGGAAGAATGAGAATTACTGTTAGTAAGAATTTATAGAATCTTAAATACACAGTAAATTGATTTTTTTAAGTGAACAGAACATGGCATTGGTGTGGTATTTTTGTATTATAATGTAATCATGCTTTACTAAAAGTAATTTCCTTTTGCAAAAACTAATCAAGTGTTATATCCTTTCTTTTTGCTTTCTCTCTCTTAGCAAAATCATTATTGTTTTAGGTGACCTGACAATATCCATTGCTCAAGTTAAAATCCAATAACTAATACATACGAAGTTGTCACCTTATATGTTTAAATGCACTAATGAATCCTGGGAGCTCTTGATTTTTTTAAAAAATTGTAAAACAAATTGCTCAACAAAGGATATTCAAGAGGTTAAAGGTTTAAACATATTTCTTCATAATTTTTGAGTTAGCACACTTCCATTATATTTTCAAATTCACTTTTCTTTGTTTTTCTCAACAAACCATCATTTAAAATTCATTATAAATATGAAGAAACCAACAATTCAAAAATATTTTATGAAATGTTATTTAATTCCTTGGACTTGGACTTTAATACTTGTGTAACAACTATAGATTGAGCCAAAAATGTAGAATAAAATCTCATATTTCCTCATATGTGAGCCTTACCCAAATCAATTGAAACTGCTCAAGGGTAATCAAGTGTACAACTGGAGTTAATAATTTCATTTAGCTGTAATATTATTTTTTGAATGCTGGCATCTTGCCTTGTGCATTATGTATTTTTGTTATGCTTAGATTGTTTAAAATCATAAATTTAAATCATTTGTAGCTGAATATCATAACTAGAAAATATTCACTCTTCACTCATTATGACCCTAATCTCTGACTTCTTATATTTAGGCTTCATTTGTCTTTAAGTAACTAAAACCATATTTTCAATGCATCTCACAATCACCTTAAGATGCCTCATCTCTGAATTGACTGTTCACCATATCCTTAGAAAGCACCTTTCCCAACAGCATGCTGCTGAGCACTGTTGAAGCAAATCTTAGCCAATTGGACCTTTCAGAAATTCACGCTGTGTAATTAATACTACTGTTTGACGATCTTAATAACGGACTGTAAAGGCAGGGTTCAGAGTTGACTTGTCTGTTCTCTTCGTTGTTGTAGCCTAATAGTTTGGAATGGAAAGTACTGCTTGGTACACGCTCAGTAAGAATTGCATAAATGAACATTTGCAGCTGGTGAAATCATCTCTGATTTATTTCTACCTTCACTACTCTTCACTTTGAAGACCATTCAGTATGTGCTTCTATTTATTTGTCTTTCTAAAAAAATTATAAACAAAAAAGTGTTATGTGAGAAGTTAGTATTTCTTCTGTTGTATAAATTCTGTATCTTAACAACTTTTTTTAACACAGCCTCACTACCTGTTTATATCTTTACTTTCTTCTCCATCTCTGGTCTCTTGAGAAAAGCCAAAGTCTAAGACTATTTTGCTATTTCATTCCTTGTTATCTTCACATTTTTTTTTACCTCACTCTTAACTTCATAGAAGTAGAAAGTAATAAGAATTAGAATGTAATGTACAGGTCACCTGATCCATTTTTCTTATTTAATAAACTATGCAACCAAAGACAGAAAGAATGAAGTGGCATTTTGAAAATGAGACAAAATAGTCACAAAACCAAGATTATAAGGAGTGCTCCAGACACCCTGTGTTTTTTTTACTATGGCACTACTATTATGCCTTTCACTCCTCCATTGTTTTTGAAGGAGCATCTAATAAATGTCTACAACTGGCCAGAGAAGACTGTCAAAAAAGTATCATTTAAGCCCACCCTCAATAAATTAAGAAGCATTTATCTAACAGTGAAGACACAAAACAACTTATATGAAAGCAAGCAGTCCAGAAAGCCTGTGAACTACAAGGAACTGGATGGAGGAGGAGAGAGTGGGAAATGAAGCAGCCAAATTTAAGGTCTTACTATGCCATGCTAAACAATTGATAATTTTGTTGAAAATGTTAGAAAACTATTGAAGTATTTATACAGGAACAAGATAGCATTTTTATTCAGATGGGTGTTTCTGAGAGCTGTGGGTAAAAAAGAACTGGAGTAGAATTTGGTTAGAAGAAAAAAAAAAAAATATATATATATATATACACGTATATTTATTACTTACATGTATGTACAAGTCACTGGCACTACTTCAACAGGTTATCACAATTTTAATCATCTTCAAATAAGTTTAAAAATTTAACAAATTGTTTTCTTTGTGAAAACATTCAGATATTTGAATTTTTTTAATTATAAGACTTTCATTATCTACAGATAATGATGCTGAAATAATCAGAAATAGAGTGTGTAAAAATTTTTAATGTTTTGCTTCTTTAGTTACTTTGAAAATATGGGTTCATGCACATATAATAACATGTAAATTTTTCTTTGAGCAGTTCAATAGACCCATCTTCTTCTTGCATAATTTTGAGTAAAAGTTTTCTAATATTTCCTCATAAGATGAGATTATTTTGCTCCTAAGTAGGTTTTATGTGACTTTGTCTTGAGTACTCCTCTAAAAATAAATTGTAAATTGCTCTCTTGCTCCCTCTTTCCAATTTTTAGTCACTTATAACAAGTTAAGTGTGAAGTTTATTACATTTTTTAAATGGCTGAACTCAGCTGAATTCTGCTCCCATAAAGAATCAGAAAATACCTTCATCTCAGATGTCCATTTAATGTTATATGAGAAATCAGACCTTCTGCAGACTCACCCTTGTACTAGCCTCTAGTCCTCAAATGCACGAGTATTATCTTACTTCGAAATTTGGCCACACATCAAAATCATTTGTAGAGTTTCTTTTTTTTTTTTTTTTACTTTATTTATTTATTTATTTTAAATTCATTTTTATTGTTAGACTTATTGGGGTGACATCTGTTAGCAAGGATTACATAGGTTTCAGGCATACAATTCCACAGTGCATTGTCAACTTGATGCATAATAAGTTCACCACCTAATGTGACCCCTCTTTCTTAAAGATGCAAATTTGAGGACCCCAGGAAAGACTTAGTGAATCAGGTCTCCATGAGTTGATAGCAGAAAACTGTACAGGAGGTTACCGAATAAGTTGAATATGAGAGTTCCCTAGAGGGCATGGTGGTGGCATTCTCCACCGAGGATTAACAGCACCATGGCATGTTAACCAAGTGACTCTGGCCCATTCTCAAACTAGGTACTGCAGACCCTGAGAAGGAAGATACACATCGAGAAGGGCTCCTGGTGGTTAACTGGGCTCAAATTTAAAAGCAGAGCCTAGCAGCCATTTCTAAACAGGGGTCTCTCATACAAACCACTCTGCACGGAGAAGCCTGTTTCCTGCCCTGAACTGCCTGTCTGCACTGTGTGCCTGCCAGCCAAGCCAGCCCTTATAAAAAAAGTTCCTGGAATTGTATTTCAAACAGTAGGACTGAGGCTTTTCCAGTTCAATCAGAGCTGTATCCACCAGATTTTTCACCAACCAATTAGAGAAGCTCCATTATGACCAATCAGGACAGGGCCTTTTGGAGTAAATCAAACTACAAAGATTTTGAGTCCTCACTTGCATGAAGATGGACTGATCAGGGACCAGTGAGGGGACCTTCTGTCTTTATAAGTTAGCTCCTCTCTGGTTCAGAGAGCACATTTTCCATTTCCATAGAAGACTGAGGACTGCCTTCCTTTAGCTGGAGGTGAAACACCAAAGAAGTTTTTGCTGGATCAGAGTGGAGAGGCATAGGCAGAGAAGAGCAGAGTAATCAGAGCAGAACAGTCTAGCTGGAGAAGAGCCTTTCTCCAGAACCTCCTCAAAGCCTTGCTGTTGCACAGCTGTGCTATCTTTTAATTGAGCTATAGTGCTATTGAACTGTTTGCATTAAATAAAGTTTCCATCTTCACTGCACCCCACATTGGGGACTTCCATTGGCATTGAATTGGCACCAACAATCATCCATTGGTGGTATTAAGACATCCTGGGTCAGAGGTTGCAGTCCCATTGGGGTTGCCCAATCTTTATGGATTGGTCTGGCTGACCATGGGAAGAGGAAACTGATTTCCTTGGCACGTGGACAGGCACACACGGATCAGGAGCTGGAGCCCAGAGACATGTATGAGGGTCTGTATTCTCCAGGAGAGTATCCAGTTCAGAGGGAGAGGATATTAAACAGTAAATAAAAACCACCATGGCAAGACAAGAGAGAGACGCTATGGAAAAATTAAAGTTTTTACTTTAGTATTTTAATGATATTTTTTTCATCTGATTTTTGAACAAGGGCCCTGTTTTTTTTACTTTTTTCAGTGAACCCCACAATTTAATAGCCAATCCTGCCCTGAGAAATGGCTACAGGTTTGGGCTGGGAAAACAGGGACAATTTTTTTGCAGCTATCGTAGCATCAAGGAGACAATAGCTTTCTACTGGTCAATTTTCTCAATCAACTACCCATTGGAGGAGGGGGGACCTAGGCTATTTTTCTTTAGTGACAATTTATATTAATAAATTATGCTTCTCTAAAATGGTATATTGCAACAAATTTTTCAAAGATCTTTTCTCAATGTGTGTTCCAAGAAAGTTATTGTCTTAAGAATTGTACACACCAAAACGATTCTCTAGTTTTTTTTAATTAAGAATTATCTGTCTTTAAAGTGCTAACGAGCTTTGTGATTATCCAAAAGGGAGACAGTCTCAGTATATTCTCATTTCTAAGACTTACCTTTTATAACCCACATACTGATATTTTGCAATGAAAATCTATCTCAAAATTACCATGTTTATCATATAATATTTCTATTTTTAAACACCAAGAGTCTGTGATATATCTTAGGATTATTTTTAGAGTATATTTTTAAACAGTAAATATCACCCTTTTTAGCATATAACTGCAAGTTTTGATAAATATATATATTTATCAAATAATATATATAGTTGTGAAACCAATGATACAATCAAGATATAAAACAAATAAATATGACTTTGAAGTCAACCTCTCTCTCAACTCCATGTCCTGGCAGCCATTGACCTTTTTTCCTATAGTTTTGCCTTTTCTAGAATGTGATATAAATAGAATACAGTAATAATACACTGTTTACACACAAGTACCTAATACCTGCCTTTTAAGTCAAGCTTCTTTCAATTAGCATAAAGCATTTGAGATTCTTTTATATTGTTGTATAATAGCTTTATACCTAGAAATGGGCATTCATATTCTTCTGTCAGGGATTTAGTGTGATGTTTGTGTTAATCTAGTCAGGAACTGAACTGAGTTTTTGTTGTACTAGTATTATTATATTTGTCCTCAGTGTACTGTGGGTTTCAAACTTCTCTAGTTTAACTTGTGTTTTAGATAGAAACTGTGTTACTGAAGGATTTCTGTCAATGTCTGTTCCTTATTCACTGTCAGATCATTACTTGGCACTGTGCCTCTTGTCTCTTGTCTCTGTCCTAAAAATTATTAGACTGTTTTTTATTATTCAGTGCTTACTGGCCTCACGGTGGGGCACACCAGGAGGAGAAATTCTCTGTTGATCTGGCTCAGCCTCAGTCTTAAGCAAGCACGGTGTTTGGTTTTCAGGGATGAAGAATTCTCCATGATTCTTCTCCCAACATTTGTCTGGGCCAAGAATGTATTCACACCCAGAGAAAAAAACGTTGTTCCCTTTCCCAAGCTGCAATGGTCTTCTACCAGTGTCACAAGTTGACAGTACGTTCCTCCAGCACAGCAGAACTTTATTACCCAGGGGTCAAGTGCAGATGGATTCAGGTGGGGCTGGTGCATTACCAGCAAAGCTTCTATTTCTGTCCCCAGGCCTGTGCCTTGTGCCACCAGGGACACTTTCTCAGGACTTTCATGTCGCCCAAAAGTATCTTATGAACACCCGGTGAGTTCTATGCAGAAAAGCCCCAAGTGCTAGTTAACCCACTTTGTGAATAATCTGGTTTAATTCCTACAGGTCCTAAATTCTCATGCCAATTCATGCTCAGACTTTAGTAATTTTTTTAAAATTTTAGCTGAATTCTTCTTACCAGCTTGTATGGCATCTCGCAGAGTCTGCCCAAGTAGGCAAGAACTCGTGTTCCTTTCCTCCTTGGTGGGACTGCATTTTCATGGATCTGAGGTTGCCGTACGTGGTTGTCCCGCACGCTTGGCTCTCGGTAAAGTTGGCATTGAAAGCAATGCTCTTTTATTCTTTCAAATGTCTCTGAATAATCCAGACCTCTTGAAAAAGTGTGGTAACAAAGACATAGAGCAATATTTTGTATTTTCTTAATATTTTCACCACTGAAAAAATTTTGAGAGACTAGTTTGCTCAAAAATATATATTGGAATTTGTTTTGCTATTTATAGTGTCTTTCTATTGGAGAAAATATTTTAGTGGTAGCTTATCCTAATAATGATTTATGTATATTTTATATTAAGGTAAAAAAGAAAGTTTTTTTTTAAGTATATGTAGAATTTTTTAATATCTCCAAAGGGAAAGTTTGTAGGAGAGAGTAATTTAACAGTAATATGATATTTGGTCAGAAGATACCATCTTGATTGCTCTTATCTCCTGATAAGCTACAGCCAGGACACCTGCATTGAAACCTATCAGAGGACAGGTTTCAGCATGAGAAGTGAAAGGTGGCTGTTGTAACTTTGGCACAGCAAGAACTTCCTTTTGTTGTAGTGAGATGAACTTCTGGTTTGGGCTTTCTCAGTCCTAATGGATTCCTCACAACAAGCACAGTGCTGAGCCCCCAGAATTATTGGTGCATCTCCAGGATAAACAAGGGAGGCAGAGATGATTTTTGCTCACTCTATTCTTGACCTTGTATTTGTCCTCTGCACAGCTTGTTTCAGGTTTGATGGTAAACTAAGGTGATAGCTACCTTAACCCAATCACTTACACTTGTTTTCAACATTGAACCAACCCAGTTCACATGCATAATATATTTTGAAATATTTTTGTTACTGAATTTGAGTAGACTTTTGGGTAAAATATCAGTAAGGACAGAATACTGAAAGTTGCTTAATAAAATATTTTAAAATTCTAAATATATTTCCTCTAATTTCTTTGCAATGATTAACCTGATACTTAAATATTTTACTATAATAGTAATTTATTTCCATTTTTTTACCTTTCTCAATACCTTAGCATAAATAAAATATTTTCAAACTCTCTGTCTTTTATTATATCTGACAGGAACTGAAAAGAAAAATAACGAAAAAATGAAAATAGCTATTGAATATATAAAAATGTAAATCAATGTATTAAATACATAGACATTAATATGTTTAATATAAGTAAATGTGTTACTTTATTAAATGTGTTATTTAATTTGTAATTAAGATATTTTATGTATTTAATGTAATAAATACATTTATAATGTAAATATATGAAATATAAATGTATAAAAAATATGGAGAGATATAAAGACATATGCTTTGTGTAATTTCTGTTTCTTTGTTTCTTATGTAGTTAAGCCTACTTACACTGAAAACACTCTTGATTATCCCAATCTATAGCAAGTAAAGTGACCCAAAATCAGCAAAGTTTTGACATCAGAAGTCTTCGGTAGGGTGATGAGGGGTTTGTGGCTCAATATTGCTTGTCATTATCCAGAGCAACATTTGGGTACAAATACAGAGGAGAAATGGTTACTTTTAAGATAAGCTCATATATGGTACTCTATTAAAATATTTATCATTTTGGGTGGTTTCCAAATATCATTTCTCTTTATAAATTTATCTTTTCTCTTTGAGCCTTCAAATTAAAAAAAAAATGATTACTCTGCACTCATTGTGAGATTTATCTTGCAATGCACAGCTGTAAACACTAAATTCTAATGTGGCATTCTAGGTTTTAACGGTAAAATTGAGTCACATGCGTAACTTCAAGTTCCATGTAAATAACAGAACCTTCTCTCCAAATTTGTTAAGTAGAAGCATTTTTACACTTATAACTCCATTTACGCACCCAATATAGTACACTGTAGTTTGTTTTGGCTTTCCAAATGATTAATACAGTAATTTCTGAGCATGGAGATATTGAGGCAATTGTTTCTTGCTGTAATAAGCCACAAATGGCTTTCCTTGGCTGGTATTCAAAGAAATTGTTTCTGTTGATTATGCCTTCAGCACAAGACTATGGAATGATTATTCATTCATAAAAGAATCATTCAAATAGATATAAATTGCTACAACGAATGCTAGAAGTTGTGAAAGATACCATTCAAAACAGAGTACCATCTCCAGATGCTTCTCAACTTACTATTGACTTCCATCCTGATAAATCCACCATAAATAGAAAACATCACCAATTAAAAATACACTCATGGTATTGGTTGTTTACCCTTGTGATTATATGGCAGATGGGGAGCTGCGGCTCGCTGCCCCTGCGAAGCATCACTCACAAACTGACAAAAAGATCAAATATCAAAATTTGAAATAATATTTCTATTGAATGCAAATTGCTTTCACTCCATCCTAGGTCAAAAAATCCTAAGTTAAACCATTGTAAGTTAGGACCCATTTGTACTATGTACAATATTTCATATTTAGCTCTTCGAGTAGTTGATATGTGCTTGGCATTGATCTTCATGTAATAATGTCCATGGTGTCCTTCTATCTTCACAAAATTCCTTTGAATACTATTGTTTTCATTTTATGACTGAACCATGTTAAGTTTAGATAGGGAAAAATGCTTAAGTCCACACAATTATTAATTGACATTGCAGTAAGTTTATTCAATTTCTCTAAATCTGAGCCACAATCCTACTGAAGGTAATTTAGGAAAGACTAGCATACTAGACAGAAAAATAAATGTGTCTTTAAGTGAAATTACACATGAGTTGTTCCTCTAGCTTTATTTTCATATAACCCAAATATTTATTATGATATCTGCCCCATCCAGAAAGCTATATAGAACAATAGAGAAAGGGTTATTGACTATTTTTTAGTACAACAGAAACTTGTGTAAAACTTGCCTGGATCAATGTTCTGTAATGAGAACTTACAAACGACATATAGTTATTTGGTTAAAAAAATTATAGAAGATATGTAATAGACTTTATCAATCATCTTTGGATACTCATCACAAAATCTTTTTTTTTATATTTATTTATTTGGGGGTGGGTTCCCTGGCTGGGAATTGAACCCAGGTTGTGGCACTGAGAGCGCCAAAGCCTAGCCACTATACCACCAGGGAATCCCTCAAAATCTTGATGATAATCTTTACTCGGTGTCTATCAAAAAGTAGTTTGTTTCCAGTCATATCCTCTTTTTACTGATCTATGCAAGAGTCTCCCATTTTGCTTCAAGACCTATAGAACTTACCACCAGTAGTTCTTTGCTTATTAATCCTGACTTTGATCCTCTGACCCTATGGTGGAGCATACTGGTATGTTATCATTCTTGGGTAGTAGTTTTCCCCTTTTTGAGTCCCAGATCTGAATCTCATTCAAAGACTCTCTATAGGCTGCTATATAGAGGAGAGAGATTTTATAATACTTCTTTTGGAGAATGGGGTTTCATTTTTTTTAAAGTAAATTTCCAATTTCACACATATCACACCATAAATGACCTTATGCACAACTTGGAAATAGTTTTTAAGGAAGTTATTACTCATGCCTTAGAATATGTGGATTGCAAATTTTATGTAGCTCTGTCTTCTTACAATGTTAGCATCAAGGGAACAATCTTGATGGGAAGAATATATTTTCATATTGAACAATTCCTTACTATAATCTTAATAAGATGAAAAACCACAGGCTCCAATTACAGAAAGTATATAATATTTCTACTATTAACGCATATGTCTTATAAGATTATAAGATTGTGTCTTTCCATAGGTAGTATCCAGCAGATTTGAGTCTTTTTTTTTGTTTTTTTATATATTAATATTCTGAATTTTTGTTAATGTCTAAAAGTTAACTATGCAGTCCTTGGGAATGGAACTTGGGCTTTTAGATTTTTTGCCTAAAATGAAAAGTGAATTATTTTGAGTTCTATAAATGAAGTGAATATAGTTTTTAAAAAAAGAGACTGACATTATTGTTCATTGAAGCTGTCTTTTGAAAGAACTTGCTGATGGCAAAGACGATAATGCTGCTAAGGGAGATCACATAGTCTCTGTAATTGAAAACAGGTGATGCATCTGTCTTATACTGTTCTTTGCTTGTAAGCAAGTAGATGGCTTGATTATATAATTACTTTAGGTCCTTAAAAATATACACTTTATGATTTGATTTACATCACAGCGTCTGTGACTTTGAGCTTTTAAAAAAATGTTCTACTAAATCTGCTTTTTTCCATTTGCCTTCATTTTCATATTGGGTTTACAGAAATACCAATGGTTTAATCTTTAATAATGCACAGAGGTACATGAGTAATATATTATGTCAAATTAACACCAAAAAACTAACACTATTTATTCCTCCCCATAGTTCATTTTAATTAAAAATGTATTTCTAAATACTTTCTTGATTAGAGACTAATGCTCTATTAATTTGAAACACATCTACTGAGACAGAGTAAATTCAGAGAGAGAAACTAACGTTACATGCAACATAACTTATCACCCTGAAGAATTCATTATGCCACTGTTCACAATGTGTGCAGGTTTTCCATTATGCATTAAAATGTACAATGCCAGCATAATGACAGATTCAGGGGAAAGGCTGTATTACAAAGGGAACTCATGAGATATAATATGCAGGTATCTATGCTAATAGTAGAAAAACCTTTATAGGAAAAAGTAAACATGATAGATAAATAGATGTTCCACAGATATGTTTCCTAAAATGTAGTCATTGATTTCTTAGTGACTGAAAGCTTACATAGATTTATTAGGAACTCTCTCAAGATTTATTAAATACCAATTGTGTGTTAAATCTTTAAAATTTTGAAAACATTTAAACAAAACTAGAAAACCCTATTTCATCCATCAGGGTGTTTATAATCAAACCAAAGAGGCAAACAACAATATTCAACAACATTAAAATATTTACAAATAACTATTTCAAAACAGGAAACAAAAAATGTATTTACTGAGAATTTCAAATAAGGAGGTAGGTTTTAAGTTACAATATGAAATTAAGTGAGAAGAGGAAAAAGCTATTTTACTTAAAGCATAATTCCAAATTGGATTAAGAATTAAACGGATTTATGAGAGAATGAGTAAATAAGTGAAAAGATGTGCCATGGAAAATATGCTTTGTAAAGTGAAAAAATGTTTAAATATTAATGGAAATAGGCTAGATGTTGTGGGGAATGAGTAGCTGACGAATTAGAGTGATAACTGATGGTAATTGGACTTTATCATCAAACTAAATAGCATAATAATTAAGTAAAACTTCTATACAACTACCATACTAAGGAATTAGCGTGAGTGAAAAGTATGGCTCATGTGAACGCAACCAATGAGCCATATGAATACCTTTAGAACCACTAGTCAAGGAATATTTGAGAAACAGCCTGAAATATGCACATATACAGCAAAAATATGTCATTACATTCTAAACAACAGTGTACTATGCTAAGGAATTATAGCTTCGTTCAACACCACTATAGATCAGGCAGGGGGAAAAAAATCATTGGCGGGATAGAATGGAGGGAGTAATCTATTTCCTGACCTTGAGCTGGAGATTCAAGAGTTCTATATTTACTAATAATGCAAGTGGCCTCAATCTTACTTGTATTTATTTTTGTTTTGTTTTGCTTTGGTTTGGCTTTAATGGTAAATTGAAGAATATAAATATCATTTGCAATAATGATCAAAACAATTTAATTTTTATTATTTTAATGAAAATAAAACTTCTAATTCCCTCTCCTTCATTCATGTCTATATGCATACACAAAACTCATAAAGAAGATATTGGTACATCTAATTCAGAACTGAGGAAAATGAAACTTAAAATATTTAAGTAATCTGCAAAAAAAAAAAAAAAAAAAAAAAAAAAAAGAAAAAAAAAAAAAAAAAAAAAAAAAAAAAAAAAAAAAAAAAAAAAAAAAAAAAAAAAAAAAAAAAAAAAAAAAAAAAAAAAAAAAAAAAAACCAGAGTGTGAAAATCAGACATCAATCTCATGTCTTTCTAATTCCAAACCACGGTCTGGAATAATGATAGAACTTAATTTTTGCTTAAGCTTAAATTACATATTTTAAGAAGTGGGAGAAGAAAAGAAAGGAAAAAGACAGAAGGGAAAAAGGGATGGGGAAGATTTTTTAAAAGGAAAGAGAGCAGAGAAGAAACAAATAAATTAGTTATAGTCCTTAATTGTTGGTTGAAAATTTTAATTGGTATGGTTGGCAAGTATTTTATCAACAAACTGTTCTATAGAATATATTCCATGTGTCTCATTACTATAATGTCTTGACTATGACAGCTTTACAGTAATTCTCAGAAACTGATGTTATGAATCCTCTATTTTTTTTCACTTCTGTCTATTCAAATTCTTTGCTTTTTTTTTTTTTTTTTTTTTTTTTTTTTTTAATTTTTTTTTTTTTTTTTTTTTTTTTTTTTGTATGTGGGTAATTCCCTGGCTGGAAATCGAACCCAGGCCGCAGTGTTGACAGTGCCAGCACTGAAGCCTTAAGCCACTACACCAACAGGGAACTCCCAAATTCTTTGCTTTTTCAGAATATTTCAGAATCAGTTTGTAAAATTTTAAACTCTACAAATTATATATAAAGTTATATATTAATATGCGTATGACTATATATTATATGTAACATTATATATAATATATGGTAAGATATGTATTTACAGATTAGACACATATTTCTTTAGATTTATACATTAGTACACTTTTGGTTCCATTCCCAGTTGTACTTAAAAAAATTTTAGACTCCAATTATTTATTTCAAAAAATCCAAAATTACTGTTTATATTGAGCTTTTTGTAGAAATATTAGAATTTTCTTGGTAGATAATCTTTTCAACTGTGAAGAGACAGTTTTATTTCTTTTTCTCTGATCTGCATGTTTTTTCTTTTTTTCTTAACATACCATGAAACCTTTATGATGGTAAAGAAGGAGCATAAGTTCAGTGTAAGTTTTCTTTTCAGTTTTTGGTAGAAGCATTTATTGTATCACAATTATATATGACATTAGTTGTATTTTTTTGTTTTTATTATTTTGTCTTGTTTTGGAAAATTCCTTGTATCGGATTAAAAAAACTCTTCTTTAGCTAATTTGCTAAAAATTGTAATGAATGGATATTGAATTTTGTCAATTATTGCCTTGCGTCTGTTGAGATAAATCTCTATTTTTTTCTTATTCAGTTTGTTAAAATGATGAATTACATCACTTGATTATATTGATATTTGTTTAGTTTTTTAACGTGGACTCAAACTTGGATTCCTGAGAGTATCATCACTTAGTATCAATATATTATCTTTTTCATATATTGTTGCTTTAAATTTGCTAATATTTTGCTGATAATTGTTTCTATGTTCACAGATATATTATTTTGTAGATTTATTTTCTTGTTATGCCTTTGTAATTTTTTGTTATCAGAGTAATACTGGTCAAAAAAATAAGTTGGGAAGTGCTTCAACTTAATGATATTTCCTGGAGACTGTTTGCAACTAGTATAATTTGTTTCTTAAATATTCACAAGAATTAATCAGTGATTCTACCTAGGCCTGATTTTTATTTAACTTTGGCTCTGGGTATTTTTATTTTGTTTTGTTTTTTTTTAGTAAGGTTTTTAAAAATAAATTCAATTATATAATAGATACAGTCTACTTAATTTTTCTGGATAAGTTTTGCTAATTTTTTTTTTCAAAACATTTGTCAATTATATCTAAGATGTCAAATTTATTGACAGAGAAGTGTTTGTGATATTGCTGAATTAATATTTTGATATCTTATTGGTGGTCTCTTATTGATGTCTAGTTAAATTTGAATGTGGTCCTAACACATATTCTATAATTTCAATTCTTTTAAATATGTTAACTTCTTTTCTTTCTTGGCGAGAGTTCCATGTGTACCTAAAAAAATGTATTTATTTTATCTTGGTTGGATTGTTTTATAAATTGCAGTCAAATTAGTTTGACTGCTTGTTTTATTTTGTTTTCATAGAGCTTCTTGTTGAGTTTCTGTCTACTTGTTCTATGATTATTAATAGAGATGTGTTGAAATGTCCAATTAAAAGAAGAGATTGGCTTTTACTTCTTTAGTTCTACCAGCTTTTGTTTAAGGCATCTGGAAACTCTGTTGTTAGGGATATACATGTTCAGGATGGTGTGTCTTCTTGAAGAATTAATCTTTTTATTTTATGTAATATATTTTTACTCTACTATTTTTTATTCTACTAATATAGTTTGTTCCAAAGTCTACTTTATTAGATATTAATATAACTACCACAGTTTTTTGTTAGTGTTTACAAAGCATATTTAAAAAATTTTTTACTTTAACTTCTCTATATATTTATATTTAAAGTTGCTTTTTCTGCGTGTGGACAGCATATAGTTAAGGCTTGTTTTTGGAAATCCAATTGGGAAATCTACAGATTGCCAGGAAAGATGGTGGAGTAAGTGAATGCTGTGCTTGCCTCCTCTTACAAAAATATCAAAACTACAACTAAGCTATAGAACAACCACCATTTCCTGACATCTAGCTGAACTGAAACCTTGCTTCTAAGGACATACAGGAAAAAACCACTTCAAGACTGATAGGAGAGACAGAAGCATGAAATGGGCTGGTTAACCCTCACATGTTACCCATAAAGTATGGAGGGATATTCTTGTTTCATGGCAAGAACTGGAAGGGCAGATGTCTCCCAGACAGAGTGCCGGTAGAATTTACTGTTGCTTTGTTGAGCCCTCCCCTTTACCAGTTTGCAGATGCAGGTGACTACCATATCTGAGTCTCCATCAACCTAGCTGACACCATTCACCCAATTCTGGTGATGCCTGAGATGCTGCCCCACTTTCAGGCATACCTAAACTTCTTTCAGTGGCTTTTCCATACAAACAACATATTTTGGCTCATGCTGAGAAATGTCCTAAAACATTTCAAAGGTTCACAAAGCCCTAATAGACAGCATCTGCCTTCAAAGTGTCCCATACCTCATGCCAATTAGCTCAAAGCTTAATACAAGCTCCAGTCAGCCTTGGTTCATGACTTGGCATCTCAAGAAAACTTTGACCCCAGCAGGTGTGGTGGTCATCTGGGGATTCTTTTGTGGATTGCTTTGTGGATCATGCCAGGTGGACCCAGGCAGGGCACAGGCTTCAGCTAAATGTGGCCTGTGGTGGGACCTTTCATAGGTGGCCCTGGGGCTGGCACATGTGGTGGCATGTTTAGGACTGAGCTGGAGCATCACCCAACTGTCTCCCAAAACTATACACACAATGGGAAGACTGAGCAGGCACTGGAGCCCTACTAACGTGAATCCTGCTCTGTAGGATCAGCCTCTGCATCACAGCTCCTTCACTGTAGTGATGACCAGTACTCACAACCAATGATCCTGACAGTCAGTTCCTATCATTAAAATGCAAACAGCAACCAAGGCTCAACTACTACAATTGAGCACACACAACAACACAAGTGATACATCCTGAGTGCACACCTCAGGTGAACAGAGAAACTGCATCACTGAGAACCACAGGATACCTTCTACATAAGGTCATTCCAGTAAGACTAAGAGACATAGCAGCCCTACCTAATACATAAAAACAAACACAAAGAGGCAGCCAAAATTAGGAGAAAAAGAAACATGTCCCAAATAAAAAAAGAAGAAAGCTCCAAAAAATGGAGACAATCTACTAGATGCAGAGTTCAAAACTCTGGTTATGATAATGTTCAATGATCTCAACGAAAATCTCAGCAAAATGATAAACATAAAAATGGAGCTAGAAAACATAAAAAAGCAGAAATAAAGAATACAATAACTGAAATGAAAAATACATTAGAGAGAATCAACAGTAGATTAGATGAAGCAGAGAACTGAATCACAAATTTGGAAGATGAGGTAGCAGAAATGCCACCCAATCAAAACTGCAACGAGGAAAAAGAATTAAAAAAAAAAAACATGAAAAGGAGAATAGTTTAAGGGGCCTCTGAGGAAACATCAAGTGTACCAACATTCACATTATAGGGGTACCAGCAGGAGAAGACAGAGAGCAAGGAATTAATTAAAAATCTATTTGAAGCAATAATAATGGAAAACTTCCCTAACTTGCTAAAGAAAATAGATATGCAAGCGTAGGATGCACAAAAAGTCCCACCAGATGAACCCAAAGAGCTCCACAGAAACACACATTATAAGTAAAATGTGAAAGGTTAAAGACCAAACCTTAAAAGTAGCAAGAGGAAAGCAATTAGTTATGTACAAGGGAGCTCCCTTAGGACTTCCAGCTGATTTGTCAACATAAACATTGCATGCCAGAATGAACTGGCAGGAAATATTCAAAGGGATAAAAAGCAAGATCCTATAATCAAGATTATACAGCAAAGCTAACATTTAGAATTGAAGGTCAGATAAAGAGCTTCCCATACAAAAAAGCTAAAGGAATTCATTATCATTAAATCAGTATTACAAGGAATCTTGGGTGGACTTATTTAAGATGAAAAAAAAGAAAAAAAATATATATAATATAATGGCAATAACTACATATTGCCATCGATCACTTTAAATTTAAATGGATTACATGTTCTAACAAAAAAACAGGGTGGCTGAACAGATAAGAAAACAAGACCCTTATATATGCTGCTTACAAGAGACTCACTTCAGATCAAAAGACATACACAACTGAAAGTAAAAGGATGGAGAAAAATATTTCATGAAAATGAAGACCAACAAACAAAAAAGCTGGTAGTGATATTTATGTCAGACAAAATACACTTTAAAACAAAGGCTATAACAAGATACAAAGAAGGAACCAGTAGTCCTACTTCTGGGTATTTATCCAAAGAAACCCAAAACACTACTTTGAGGAGATGTGTGCATCCAGATGTTCATTGCAGCATTGTTTACAATGGCCAAGGTATGGAGGAAGCCTGGGTGTCCTTCGATGGATGAATGAGTAGAGAGTAGAGGGTACATATATACAACAAAATATTCTTTGTATGGGAATGAGTTCTTGCTATTTCCGGTGGCATGAATAGACTTTGAGGTATTGTGCTGAGTGAAATGTGTCAGACAAAGAAAAACAAATGCAATTTGTTTGATTTTGCTCATGTGTGGAATCTTAAGAACTCAATAAACAAACAAAACAGAAACAAACTTATAGATACAGAGAATATTTTGATGCATGCCAGATGCAAGAGCAATTAGAGGGTGGGAGAAGCAGGAGAAGAGATGAGAAGTACAAATTGTTTGTTACAAAGTAGTCATGGGGTATAGGATATAGCCTAAGAAATATAATCAGTAATATTGTAATAATTGTGTGTGTCAGGTGAGTACTAGATTTATTGGGGTGATAGATGGGAGAGGTTTTTGGTGCAGGGTGAAAAATGTCTAGGGATTAAGAAGTACAAATTGGTAGTTACAGAATAATAATGAATATGTAAAGTAAAGCATGGAGAATATAGTCAACAACATTGTAATGATTATGTTTAGTGCCATGTGAATACTAGACTAGCCAGGGGAATCATTTCTTAAATGTCAAACCACCATGCTGTACACCTGAAATTCAATAAAATAATATTGAATTTAGACTGTAATTAAAAATTAAAAATGGGGGAGCAAAAGTAAAAAAAAAGATTAAGTTATTTATTATCCCACCACTAGGAGATAAACATATGAGCATGTTGTTATACATTTTTCAAGACTTTTCTATGCATACGTATATACAGATACACTTTTTACAAAAATGAAATAAAATAATACAGAAAATACTACTATTTTGCTAAGGACATGTTACATTTAATGCAATTCTTGCTACTAGTGGATTTAAATCTTTAATCCTAATATTTATTTTCTACTTGGTTCAATTTTTCTTTGTTCCTTTTATGTATTTACGTGTCTGCTTTGGGGTTAATTTAGTTTACTTTATGATTTTATACTACCTTGAATAATAGTCAGTTTTTATAACAGCCCTTGTATTTACTGTATTTGTTTTTAGTTATATCCAATATACCATAAAAAACAATTATAATATAAAAACATGTTTATAAAAGTTTACTTCTAATTATGTAATTCCTTTCTCTTATTTTATGCTAATTTAGTTTTACATATTCTATAAACCCACATTGCTACCATTTTTGCTTAGACACTCAATTATTTCTAGAGTTATTTAAAATTCCCTGTGTCTATTGTTCCCAGGGTTTCTATCTAGCAATCATTTTCATTCAGCCTTGAACATGTCACTAAAAATTTGTAATCTTGTATGCCTATATGACACTTAGTGTCTTTTCCTAAACTCTACCAAAGATGAACCAAAGCTCACTCCCCATCTCCTTTTGGAAAAACTTGTCTTTCCTCAGATTGCAAACTGTTCACTCTGCACCCTGTCTCTCATGGATATATGAAAAGTAATGGTTTTATAGTTTCTCCATTTTTTTCTTGTTGAATGGGTAGTAATACATTTCTTTTCTACATTCCATGTGAAAGCAAACCATCACAATTGACATTTAAGAAACAACAGTTGCCAAGGTAAAAAGTATTTTGAGAAAATTGTTCAGTGCATTATGTATGCACTGTAAAAGAAATGAGTTAATTTGTTATTCTAAGTTATATCTTATGGGTTATTCAATTTTAAACTGAATATTTACTGATTTTGTTATTTAATATCTACAGTCTAAAACTTGAATGGGTCATTCAAATGATGGAGGTTACTAAAGTGAATTGTCAGTATGGTATAAATATATAAAGGGAAAAATCATTTCAAATGTTTACTTAGTAAATAATTATTCAAGCCCAGTACTGAAAGTCACGGTGTTTGTGTGATAAAGACTGTTCAAATTCCTTTTCTGGATGTACCTGAAATTTTTGCTTAGAGGTTGTGTTAACAGAAAAGCAACTAATGAACAGATATTTTTTTTTAAAGTTGTAGATACAAAATACAGAGTTGAAGATTTACTAATACTTGTGGCATACAATAACAAAAACAAATTAAGACACATAAAAATTGCATTTATAAAATGAAAATAAAGTAAACCATATATCTTAAGTAAATTCTTAAAGACAGAACAATAATGTATAATAAATATAATAAATACTGTCAAGGACATAAGGATTAATATTAGTACCCAAGAGTGAACAGGAGGACATGATGTATCAATTTTAGAGTAATTGAAAATAAAAGAAAATTTGAGCCATTTCATTAGCAAGTATGTGCAAGGGTTCTAGTGAGATCTAAACAAAGAGGTTAAAGCAGTCCAGTAACTATTAACTTTTGAAACAGAAGCAAAAATTTTCTTCCAGGACATAACTCCACATTGAGAAGATCTAAATGAGAACAAAATAAAACATAGATAAAACAGAGACTATAAATGGAAAAGAAAGAGACTTTCAGGACAGTGAAGGAGCAGACTAGAGCTCAGAAATTGAATCATAGTATTTTGAAAATTACATAAAAACAACAGAAGACAAAGCTCTACTAAGTTAGAAAACCTATCCTGAATTAGTTTCCTTTAAAAATCCAGTAACAAATTATTTCACATTAAAAGAGGATTACAGCTCAAACTCCACAAAAAAGTTATTATAAGGAAAGAGAGTATAGCAAATTAGATAACATACCAAAAATAAAAGCATACCAGAGTACAAAACTGATCAAAACTATTTTTAAATCAATGACTTCATCATGATACTATAGGAATAAAAGTCTAATTGTTCACTTTTGAGATGAATAATTTTATTATCTTGAGAACTAAGTAAAGGGAAAATACTTTCATTGTCTTTATCAGATGAACTGTACCACTGGGTAAAAAACTATTAAAAGTAGAAAAAATATATACCTCTTTAAAAGCATTTCTTCTAATTATGGAAAATAAATTATAAACTTAAATTATTGCCATTTTTCAGCTTACTCTAAATACATGGATCTAAGTATTAAGCAAAAACAGATGCTAACATCATAAAAAGTGAGACAAGCAGCTACGCCTCCTGGGAAAACACAACACCCTCTAGAGCTATTAAGGGACTTTAGTTATAGATCCATCTTTTTACTTACAGAAAATACAGAGAAAAAAAAGCATGCAATCATCAAAATCTAGACTTTGGAAAACTCTACAAGTCAGATAGCCCGGGTTCATCATCAAATTAATTGTAAGGTAAAAAAAAATATATAGAGGATTTGTAGCATAATGGAGACTCAACGAAAGTAAATAATAGTAAGGAGTGAGCTAAAGGAGAAGATTGGATTATTTGGAGGGGAAAAGGTAGTTGTGATTAAGAAGATGCACATGGAAGACTTTAGGATCTATATTAAGCAAATAACCACATTGCAGACACACCATTAAATTACTTGGGAGTTGGGGTGGGGGTGGGGGGCCTAGGAGACGAGGTTCCAATGTATTACAAACAACTCAAGTCTACAGCAGCTTCATGACATGGCAGTTTAGTTTGAAACGTGGAGCCAGCCTGCTTTCTGAGTTCCAATCCCACACAAATTCTCACATCAGGACTTCGGACAAGTTTCTTAGACTGTAAAACAAAGATAGCTTCCTCATATGTGTATCATGAAGATTAAAAGATATATTGTGAAAAAAAATTAGTTTTATATTTTATAAATGAGGTATTCATAAACTCTTTGCTGTATTATTCAGAAATGATCATGTACTTTTTTTTGATTGCCATTCCAGTAAGAGTCTCCATTTCACCTAGCTAAAATTTCAAAAGTAAGATAAAAGCCTTATAAATTGAAATTTCAAATGTAAAATGTGAAATGTCAACTGAAGTTCAAATATCCATTGGCTGAACTAAATTCATATAACATATTGTATCTTCCAGGTTAACTGGAGTATTTTTCAAATTTTATTGAGTTCTTTATGCTCCATCAATTTCATTGCTAATTTTTGTTTAATATCCCCATTGCCAGGCTCCTTTCTATATACTTAAAAACATTTTGAGAGACTTTTTAGTACAGGCAAGCTTTTGCGTTGTCTACTTTAATTAGTTGGGTCAAGTAAATATGTAATATTTCAGAATTTCAGAGAACATTACTGTGAAAGCTATGTTGAATAAACATAAAGAGCCAAGCTTGATTAAACTGATTCTTTTATAGATGAAATTAAACTTTCAATACTTCTTGTATAAATTTTGTAAAAAAAAAATTGGCATGTTTGGCTATAGTTGCATTTAATGGTTCATTCTTTTCAAATAGTAGTTCCAAAATAAGCTTTATATTTATAGTAATTATTGTTTGGACTCAAACATTTAAAGTCAATAATATTTTTTATCTTACTATCTCTGAAAATATTTGGCAACAAACTTGGCCTCTTGAAACATAAGGACTTAGAAACTATTGTATTGCCATATTTAAAAAATTATTTTTAAAGGTAAATAATGTTGGAAATCTTTAAGGATTTTTGTGTTTTGGCATAATTCCTTTGCTCTGTCTCAAATGGTTAAAATACACATCACCATAAAGAACTATTGCTTCAAAATTTTATCCTCTTTAAAA
The DNA here is from genome assembly GCA_004026885.1 of Lyroderma lyra. Classification (NCBI taxonomy): domain Eukaryota; kingdom Metazoa; phylum Chordata; class Mammalia; order Chiroptera; family Megadermatidae; genus Lyroderma; species Lyroderma lyra. The sequence continues at coordinate 82,157 of PVJL010002911.1, forward strand.
TTCATACATTACAGAAATGTATAATGTTCAGAGCCACAGTGTCCTATAAATCCAACCTCAGAGATAATTACTATCAACACATAGCTCAAAAATGTCTTTTGTATACCAAATCATATGTATGTATGTATATACAAGTTATGTGTAATCATACTATTCACAGTTCATCTACCTTTACAGACCAAGAAAATATTGTCCCATGTAGAAGTTTTATATGTATATAATATATAAATATATAATATGCATACATATTTATATATAATTTTAATGCAGCTTTTAACACTTGATAAAGAAATTCAAAACAAAAGTTAAGTAAATATTTGAGAGAAACAAATACCTGTAAAATACTTATTCACCCTGGCCAATAGCTTATTTAAAGAACAATTTGATAAAATATCTAATGCTTCATAGTTTAAAAGGTTACCAGTTGGAGCTAATAAGATTTAGTCCCTAGTGACACTGCAGAAAAGAGTGAGCACAGTCACCTTAGAACAGTGGCCCCAACCTTTTCGGCACCAGGGACTGATTTCGTGAAAGACAATTTTTCCACAGACAGGGGTTGGGGAAGGGGGAGGTTTCACGATAATTCAAGGGCATCACATTTACTGTGTACTTTATTCTATTATTATTACATTGTAATATACAATGAAATAATTATACAACTAATCTAATGCTGCCACTGATCTGACAGCTCAGGAAATAACGAAAGTAATGGGAAGCAGCTGTCAATACAGATGAAGGTTTGCTCTCTGGCCTGCCACTCAACACCTTCTGTGCAATCTCAGTTCCTAGCAGGCCATGGACCACTATCAATTGGTGCCCCAGAGGCTGGGGACCCATGCTCTAGAACATTCATATTCATAGTGATGGGTGAAAGAAAAATAAACATTTGAGTCACTGTTTTCAGATCTCTTTTCTCATAGTTGCTTAATGTAGTTTAGTAGCAGAACCACTAAATATTAAAAGCAGGTTTGTAAATACATTGAGGCATTTTTATGTCATTTCTTTACAGAAAGAGAGTTATTTAAAAAGGATATATTGGAATATATTCATTTGTTCCAAGTAGTAATTTATTCAATAAATATTTGTCTAACCACTGCTAGGCATAAGAGACAATACTGAGCAAAGACACTAACTTTGGCTTTGAAATAGATTTTTGAGAGAAACAGATGCTTATCAAAAATTACAAATGAAGTCTAGAAATTACTGATGTATTACTGTTCCAATGTTTGGTGCTTGGTAATACAGAGAAAATAAAAGGATTAGTCTCAATCACAAATATGTATTACCTAATAGCTGCATAAAAGGAATAGTGATAATACAAAGACACCTGCCCTCCATTATCCCAGAATCTGTGAGGGGAAATATAATCACTAAAGAGTAAAAATATAATCACTAAGCAAGACAGTATGTTGGTACCACATGAGCAATAAGAGATGAATGAGTGTGTCATAGGAATGACTAAACCAGCCAAATAGTTTTCTAATGTAATGACAGATATAATGCAAAACAATACACCACTTCACAATGTGTATACCTCCTAATATAAAACATCTACATTTGAGCTATGAGAAAAATACATTGATGTTGTATCAAGCTACACATATTCATTTTTTCATATGAGCATTGATTACTAGTGTTCCTGGCTAGTGGTTTTAATCATGATTTGAAATAATTTGATTTAAATTATATCTTTCCTAGAGGACGTTTGCCCATATACATAGAGCAAATCTTCTCTTTAAGTCTTCCAGGTTTTAAATCAATCAGTAAGTGGAATTTTAACAGAGGTAACCATGTAACTTACATTTCCAAGTTCTAACTTATTTATTGTGAAGAGATTGCTGAATACTCATGATGAGTTCAACCAAAGCTTGTCTGAGTTCACTCCCAGGTTTGTTGATCTTTGGGGGAAATTTTTCTTACTGTGAATATAGAATGCATTGGAAAACAAAGGCAGCTTGTCCAAGCCTCACTAAGAATGATGATACAGAGAGTTAATCTGACTTTTGACCCAATGGTCAGGGTTTGAACTTTATGGTGTAGTAAATCCACATTAGTGACATTTAAAAACACTTGTTCTAAACTTCAGAGAGCTAGAGAGCTAAATTGTAAAAAAAAAATTCTGTAAAATAAATAAGAATAGATATACAATATAGAGATATAGATGTAGATTTAGAAATATATAATTTAGTGATTTCAAGAGTAGTTTTGTAAGTATTTAATGTTGAAAAGTTGGTTAAATAAGATTTCTCAATTTTCCAAGCTCACGATATTAAACTGTAATGCCATAGGTTGAATGTTTGTGTCACTCCAAAATGTATCTGTTGAAAACTAATTCGCCTTGAGAACAGGCCCTTGGGATGTGATTAAGACATGAGGGTGGAGCCCTCCTGAATACGATTAGCGCTCTTGTAAAAGAGACCTCAGAGTGCTCCCTCACCCCTTTCACCATGTGAGTACACAGCAAGAAGTTAGACATATATGAACAAAGAAACAGGCCCTCACCAGACATGGAATCTGATGGCACCTTGATTTTGAACTTCCTAGGCTCCAAAATTGTGAGAAATAAGTATTGTTTAAGCCAATTAGTCTATGGAATTTTTGTTAGAGAAGCCCTATCAGGCTAACATGCATGAAAAGAGAGAAAATGACTGTTTTTCTCCCAGTCAGCCTCAGAATCTCAAAGTAGTCTTTGTAACATATCCATTTATGCAAATTTTTATTCACCCTCATAAAATAAAATTGAAGAAGTCACATTTTGCAAGCACTCAGAAATTTCTGAAATATAGCAGGCATATTTACTGCAAAGTTATACCAAGTTTAATTTACAAAAGAAAATGTTATGTATCAGATAGGCCGAGATTGTGCCTAATTATAGATACTATTAAATTTCGTTTTTAGACAGCTTTAAATTGGATTTAATCCCCTTTCCTAGGTGCACCTATGAGCTTTTGGTGCACATACCTAGCAGCTCATAGTTCCTATACATACTGATTATTTAAAATGGCCAAAATTTTCCTACCAAATGACTTGGTCAATTCACCGTATCTTACTGCTACCAGGACTAATCGCTTCTAAATTTTCACACAAATTACTAAGCCCTTACTTTCATACCAAGAAGGAGAGACACTTAATTTTGCTAGTAGTTGCTATCTATACCTTGTTTCCTCTCTTTTTCAGTTTTTGTAGAGTAGCTTCCTTAGAAACACCTATAACCACTAATAAATCCCCTTTTCACTGTCTAGCTATATGAGGGCTGTACGGAAAGTATCTGGTCATGTTATATGAAAAATAGAGGCATTTATGGCTTTTTTGGAGGGGCAGTGCTCATATATCATTGGCTCATTTAATTCTACAAATAAATTAGTTCATTTTGTTGGATGAAACTTAATTCCTGTTCATTTACTTATCTTTGGAAATGCTAAATTTCTCTATGATTAAAAAGAAAGAAAAAATGCATTATTTGATTTCTAATTTGGAACAGATAAACAATTTTTATGGATTGCTATATGAAATAAAACAAAACACCACCACTGAAACATCTCTATATGTGCTGCAGTTTATTCCCGAAAGATGTAGGAACCAATGCTATTCCTAGTCAATTAAAATTTAGTGCTTGATATTGCCATGATTTGTTCTTTAACCTTGATGGATTAACTCAAAGTATGTCAAAAGTAACTGCCAAGTTTAGGGAGGAAAACAAGAAAAGATTTATCCATACCAATAGATCTTTCACTATGTCTGGGTTTTATCACTTGCATTGCCAAACAACTGTATATTCTAAAATGATCTCAGTGAATAAAAGAATGGAAAGATACACTCTCTTTTTGCCAACAAAGGTATGTATTGGATTATCTGAAGTTTAAAATTATGACAGGACATGAATAATGACAAGTATAACTACAATGTCAGAACCCTATATTATATGGTCCAGGTGGATTATCATAGAAGTATAAAATTTTAATACTTCAAAAAACTTTAAAGGCAGTATAACTGCTCACCTTTCCACATTTTTTCCAAATTTATTTTAGCCCAACAAACAGTTGAAATACATCTCTTGCACAGACAATGTTAAGGGTAAAACATTTCTTACACATCATTTCTTTAAGGTTTACACTTCAAAAGGACATCTGAAATGCCTCAAGTAGATTATATGTTCGATAGATAGACTATGCTAAGTCCCTTAAATATGACACTGCTTCCAGAATATTCTATGCTCCTGTTAGAGTACATGACTTTTGTAAAACAAGACCCTTCTGTCACTAAACATAATTTCAGAATTCATATTAGTACTATACATTTTACCTATTATAATGGAAGTTTAAGAAAAAGAAATTTCTCAGTAGGGGATTAAATATGAGGCTAAATAGCAACTCTTTATCAATCAAACAAATTGGGTTCCCAAACATTTTTCTGGCCTTATTATTTAGTTGCTTCTCTTTAGACATTTTTTTAATTCAGTAGATTTCCACTCCATTAATACCACCATATTTTTATCTACTTGCTGTCTTCCATTTTGTCAATAAGAATGCACAATGGAATGAACACTGATATGTGATGAATAGACTTTTTATTTTATTGTTAAATTTACTCATTTTTTTTTTTGGTGGTTCCTTGGCTGGGAATCGAACCCAGGCCATGGCATTGAGGTGACATTGGTTAATAAAAATTATACAGGTTCCAGGTGTACAATTCTACAATATATCATCTATGTGTTGTGTATTCACCACCCAGAGTCAGTTCTTCTTCCATCATTATATATTTGGCACTCCCTTTTTCTTCCCTCACCCACCTTCCCCCTTGCCCTCAGGTAACCACTAAACTATTGACTGCATCCCTGAGTATTTGTTTCTTTATTGCTTTCAGTTTTATATTCCACATGTGAGTGAAGCCATATGGTTCTTGATTTTTTTCTGTCTGACCAATTTTGCTTTGCACGATGAGCCCAAGGTCGATCCACGAATAGACTTTTTAAAAGAGCATAATTAACTAGTAAACACAAATTAACAATTTAAATATTGCTCATTTCCAAATAACTTTAATTGTGAGCTGTTCTTCATCAACTTCATAAGCAACCTGGATCAAATTACATACCCTTTGCTTGATCAAGAAATTTTTTTTCTTAATTGAATTAGCTGCTAGTAGTCTAGCTTCCTTCATTGCAAGGTATCATAGGCACAGCTACGTTTAGAAAACAGTGTGGCTTCACAACTGGTTCCCAACCTTGGCAGAAAGATACACTTACATCTTTCATGGAAACTAACAATTTTGTCTCTGAATGATCAGTGGAAATTTAAAGTTAAAATATTTCCAAATTCTCAAAAAGTATTTTATATTTATAATATATTACATTGATGCTATATTTTCCAGACAATAGAAGTCAATACAAATCTAAACTTTATAATTTTTTAGTCAAATATATTTTAGTTTTAAAATGGACAAGTCTATAGTCTAATTATAAATGTAATGTTTGAAAATTTTTCCTGTTTCAGGAAATACTGTTTTATGATACATAAAATTTAAAAATTTAAGGAGAATGTTTTATGTATTATTATTATTGTGGCATATTGTGAATAATGACAAACTATACCTACATTGCCCAATACTTTGATTCTATAACTCACTTATTTGGCAGAAGTCAAATTTGAGACATCACAAATTAAAGCAAGAAAATAAGCTTCTATATTCACTTCCAAATGAAATATTTTTATGATTTGGTATCAAAAGACTCTTAAAAACGAGATTACTCACTCTCCTGTGTAATCACTCGGTTCTCTTTGTTCTGGCAGAATGAACAAATTAACATATTATGAGCACACACTGTGAGTGCTATTTCCAGACCACCTCTACCACTCTGCTACCTCTTCCCTTAAATTAAAAGGACAGAAGAAAAGCAAAAGAATTACAGTAAAATCTAAGTAAACTGTATCAAATGGGATTCCTTATATGTGACAAGCAAATGATCCAAGGAGTTGAGGTTTATTAAGTTTTCATGCTGTAGTGAACACCCTATTCCATTTCACTTTCAGACCCTGTTACCAAGTCTGGCTCCCAGCTCCAGCCATTTTTTTCCCTCTTTATTATGTAAAATATAAATTTTTAACCAGGATGTAATCACAGTTTCTTTTCATCAAACTGTCTTCCCTTCAAATGCCTCTCAAAAACCATTATTGTGGTTGTAGTGGAAGTCATCACACCTTCTGAGTGTCTCAGGAGCTGTAGAAATCAATTATTTCAACTAATTAATTGGAAAAAAGGATATTATCAATTTCTACACTAGACTCAATAAATAGTACATCTGACTTAGCTAGGATCCCTGCTGTGGTTACACTTGTTTTTAATATTCAAATATATGCATTTATAAATAAATGAAAAATACGCAATATGAAAATACTCATTTTGTAAATATATGTAAAATTTATAAAATAATTTCAGGGCAATTTTATTTTCACCCAATTACATATTCTGAAGACCAAAAAATATTAACTCTTAGGTTTCAGTTATTTACGTAGTATTTTTTCTGTGCTGCTTATAATTGAATTTTTTAGGAGAAAATAACTACCTGGGTATATCAACTATTCACTGTTCTTTTAAGAGTTAATGTTTATATCATCACTGTTTCCCCTCTTTCATAAAATAATTTTAGATGATTCTGCACTCGAAGAATGTTTTCGTATTTTGTTCCATATACTTTCTGAGGGAAAGTCAAAGAAAATTTAGCACAGATTGTTTCTTCCTTTACTGTTAACAGAAGTTTTGAGAGAGTTTTAAGTGTATTTATATTCTACTCACTGAACAAAAGTTAAAAAGGAAAAGCTTTCATGGATATCAAACAGTTCTTTGTCTCTGGATATATGTGTTTATGTAAAAAACAAAACTTTTGGCAATCTGGACATATTTAGTATTTTTTTTCTTTTTCTTTAAGTTGAAAAACACATGATAAACATTTGTCATAAATCATAAGCTTTCTTTTCATTTTTGGTTTTGATCCAGCAAGCATTTTCCATCACAAACTCTTCATCTGGCATATTTAACTGATGACTCTGCAGATAAAGCTGAAAGAAGATGATTTAATAATTCCCTTCATGTTCAAGTCTCAGGTTAGGTTGCCTGCATTTTACATTTAATTTAATTCTTTTCCTTTTCTTTAAAAGTAACTCTAAGTTTTACTTCCTTTTCATTTGGGAAAAAAAATTGACCTCTTACAAAGAATTATTTTATGTTTTTGTTTTTTTAATTCTAATTCTCCAATTACAGTTGACATTCAATATTATATTAGTTTCAGGTATACAACATTAGAAACCACTGAGCTCTTCACCTTTGTTTTTAATTCTCAGTATTTTCTTTAATCTCTTTGAGCTTTTGCTTTCTTTTAAAAAAGCAATTTAAAAGAGGTTTCGATTAGCAATTATTTAAGAAACAAGTGCTATTAAATACTTAATATGTGCTAAAAATAAGCATAAATATATCATTGAAATTGATCCTTACATAAATATCTCTTCTCAAAGATGAAATGCAAGCAATAATTCCATACAAGGAAGAGCACCCAGGTCAGAAAAAGTAAATAAAACAAGTTTAAAATCTCACAGGCCTGGTTAAAGATCAAGTCAGTCTCTTAAGGTATATCACATTGATCAAGGAAGTTCCTTATTCTCTCTGAATCAGTAAGTATAATCTTTAAAATAGCTCCCTAAAACAAAAGGAGGGTGAGGATACTTAGCTATAAGTAGAGCTTTCTCCATTATCTATGATTCTCAGGTGCATAATCAGAAGACATGGCCACACAGAAGGAAAAATAGTTTAAAAATCTTCATTGCTAAAGGAAATTGTGAAAGGAATAGAAAATACCTGCAATGTAACAATGTAACAATAGAGAACAATGTGCACTTCCACTTTCAGCCCCTCCAAAATAGCCCCACTTCTCCAAGTTCATCACTGCTACAACTAAATACAAAAACAAAATCAAAAGACCTTGAACATAACACAACTAACAAGTGTAAGACTCTAAAAGGTGGAAACAAACTTATTATACAATAAATTGACAATGCACTGTAGAATTGTAAGCCTGAAACGTATGTAATCCTTACTAACAGATGTCACCCCAATAAGTCTAACAATAAAAATTTTAAAAATAAATAAATAAATAAAAGGTGGAAACAAGCCAACAAGAATGTGGACATTTACAAAAATTGGGAGTTTTGGAATAAAAGAGTGGTACATCCCGTGGTTTTCATTTTTGTTTTTCACATATCATGGGGAACGTGCTGCAAAAGATTTCATGGAACTTCCAACAGGTAAAAGTATACATATGTACATATGTACATACATACATACATTCATATAAGGTCTGAAAACTTAGTTCATGAACTCATCCTAGAAAAAGTGCTACAAACCTCATCGCTGAATATCACTACAATCACCTTTAAAGTAGTTTCCTATACACTGATGCCAGTGCCTAGTCCAGCCTTCCAAACAATTTTAAAACACTTTTTCTGGAATACCTATCAGAGCTATCATCGTATGACCCTTGATATTATGAATGCCATTAAAATGTCTTCCTTTTAATATATTCTTTATCATTGGGTAAAGCAAAAGTCATTGGAAGTCAGATCAAATAAGTAGGGACAGTGTTCCAATTCAGTTATTTGTGTACTGGCTGAAAATTCCCTCACAGACCATGCCACGAGCTGGTACATTGTCCTGACGTAAGAGCCATGAGTTAGCAAAATGTTCAAGTCATTTCTGTCTAACTTTTTCTCTCAACCTTTTCAGTACTTTCAAAGAGTAAACTGGGTTGACTGTCTAATTGCTCCAAATTCATAATAAACAATCCCTCTGATATAAAAAAAAAGTTAGCAACATCGTTTTGACTCTTGATTTGGACTAACAGATTTTTTCAGTCATGGAGGATCAGCTGACTTCCACTGTGCACTTTGATGCTTTGTGTCAGGGCTGTATTGGTACACCCAGGTTTCACCACCAGGAATAACATGGCCCAAAACATTGTTTTGCTTCTCCAATTGGTCTTGGGAAACTTCAATCTTTTTTTGCTTTTGTTCATCAGTGAGCTTTTTGGGGGATCATTTTTACACACACCTATTTTATGCCAAGATTTTCCGTTAAGATTATTCTAACTGCTTCTCTATTGATGTTTACTTGGTCTGCGATGCTTCTCACAGTCAGTCAATGATTTTGACACATGATATAATAAATTTTTGCATTGTTTTTGTCAGTTCCGCTGCTTACTGGCCACACTGACTTCTCTTCATCAGTGATACTTTCTCTCCCCTCAGAAATACGTTTAGTCCATTTGTACACTGCCATTTTCTTTATGGCACTATCCCCATAAAATTGGACTAAGATGTTCCTGATTTCACTTCCACTGTTGCCAAGTTTAACAAGAAGTTTAATATTTGTTTGTTGATCCAATTCAATCTCCAACATTCTCATAATGGTACACAAAATCACACAATAATGAATGTCACTCAGCAAGACATTGCCACATAACAACATGAACATAGTTGTGAGACACAGATATACCAGGGTTGTGAAACCTTATGAAGTTGTTTGTATAGTGCTGTCAATGTAAGTGCATGGTGGCAAGTTCATGAACTTAACTGTCAGACCAAGTACATGCATGCATAAATACATATATATGTATATGTATGTATGTGTATGTATGTGTATGTGTGTGTGTGTGTGTGTGTGTGCGTTATATATATAAAATGAACATTCAAGCATACTTTACTCCCTGAAGCTAAGAGAACAGAACACTATTTTTGGAAATACCTATCTACTATAGTCACATAGCAATGGCACCCCTCTCCTGCATGGTGTCAGTGAGGCTGAGCAGCTAGTCGATCTTCTATCCCACCTTTCTCCACCAAAATGTTGGTAGCACTCAGACTCCCAAGGACCAGTGGTGTTCTCTGGAACCAACAAGGAGCTAATATTCCATTCCCCACCTGATGGAAGCAAGTACTTCTCTAATTCTCCTGCCAACCGGTATTGGCAAACCCAGTAGGATCTTCAATTTCCAACCATTCATATTTTTCTGTGAAACTAAAATAATAGTTCAGAAGTTGAATACTGTACTTTTACAATGTCTGTCACTAGTTTATTTAACTTTCATTCAATCCATTCCTTCTGGATTTGTTACTTGGGACTCAAATTTTTATACTATGTCCTGGCATGAGCAACAAGAACAACTAGATCTGTTTATTTTTCTTTTTGAGGGAACTCTGTAATGTGTTTTGTAGCAGCTACATAATTTTATATTCTCACCAACAGTATACAAGAGTTGTTTTCTCCACATCCACACCAACACGTGTTAATATTTTTTTAATTTTGTAATAGGCATCCCAACAGGTCTGTGGTGGTGTCACAATGTGGTTATGATTTTCATTTCCCTGACAATTAGTGATTTTAGCACCTTTTAATGTATTTCTTATATTAAATAGATTAGTCTATTTTTTATGTCAGTAATGCACTTTTTAATAATTAAAAGTAGCATTACCATATGATCCAGAATCTCACTTTTGGTTATAGATCCAAAAGAATTAAAAATCAGAATGTCAAAGAGATATTTGCATTTTTATCTTAGTTGCAGCATCATTCACAGCAGCCAACATATAGAAACAAACTAAATGTCTATTAGTGAATGAATGGATTTTTTAAAATGTGATATGTGCATACAAAAATGTTACTTAGCCATTAAAAAAAAAAGGAAATCCTGGGATATGCAATAATATGAATAAATCTGAAAAACATTATGCTAAGTGAAATAAGCTGGTCAAGAAAGGTACCATTTAGGCCATATCTACAATAATCAAACTCAGAAACAGTAAGATGATGGTTGCCAGGGGCTCAGGGGAGGGGAAAATGAAGAGTTGTTATTGAACAAGTATAAAGTTTCAGTAATGCAAGATGAATAAGTTCTAGAGCAGTGGTTCCCAACCTTTTTCCACTTATGTACCCTTTTAAAATCCATTACTATAAATTGTACCCCTTGTTTTTTAAAAAAGCTGTTTTTAAATACTGACACTTTTGTTCAGTGCCTGTCTTAATATAAAATAGTGGAAATGAAGTAATAAGTTAAAAAATTACTACACTAAAAGTTCAAATCAGAGATTTAATTTTACAATATTCATGACACAATTAAATATTGATAATGATCAAGTATTAAACTTTTAACTTATTATTAATAATAACTTTATTTGTGTTATCTGAAAAGACTGTAATAACTGTATGCAGATCACTGGCTAATTGTAACATTGTTAGTGAGATTGTTGAGCTTGCTCTGCTGCATTTAGTTTCTTGAAATCAGACTCAAAAGATGTAAGATACAATCTTAAATCCAGAGTTGCGTTAAACTTGTTGCAATACTTATTTTTATGAAGGTGTAAAAAGAGAAAGCTCTCTCCACTAGTTCAATAGTAATAAATGGCAAGAGGTATTTGAATGCCTTCTCACTGAGAGGTTAGTATTCCTCTGACATCTACTCAGAAAGTAATAAGATGCTGTCTTTTAAAAATCAGAATTTGAAGAAGAATCAGTTGAAAGTTAATACACTGCTCTTTTTCATTGATTAATAGTTTAACTTTTTTGAAGAATTCTTCATTGAAGAAATCTGCAATCCAGTTGTTGTTGTTTTTTTCCATGTTGAGGGAAGTACTTATTAAAAAACACTTTAAGACTTTCCAAATGACTTACAATATTCTCTTTCTTGTTTTTGGATAGATGTAAGTCATTCTCAGATAAGAAGTTGTACAGTTTCAAAAACTTCAGGCTAACCTCTTCCAATATATGCTTTCCAAAAGTCCAGTTTTTTAATCATTGACTTAATTTTGTCAGTTACTTTGAATATAGTGATTGAGCTGTTTTGAAGCCCCAAGTTGTGTTTGTTTATTTCTAGAAAAGTATCTGATAAATATGCAAGAGGTTGAAGCCAATCACTGTCCTGAAATTATGGAGCAAGAGAAAAATGATGGTCCTCAAAAAAAATACCTGAACTTCATGTCTAAGTTCAAATGCCCATGTAAGTACTTGCTTCAAGATAGCCACCTTATCTCCATATGCAAAAGAAATGTACTGTGAATGCTATTCATTTTTTCACACAGTGCTTTAAATATTCTGGAGTTTTGTGGTTGTGACTTAATAAAATTTACAATTTTTACAACCTCGTCAAGAACATCTTTCAGGTAACCAGGCAAGATGATTACCAGACAGAACATCCCTGAAATCACTCCTGGAAAATGCAATTGAACTGCCAGGATCCAAAATGGAAAACCCTGAGATGCACAGTCTCAGTTTATAGATCCATGCACCACAGGAAATCTCCCAAAGGCCAGAGAAAGTGGAGCAAATGGAATAGGATGGAGGAAGCAGAATGAGAGAAGACAGGAATTAGGATTGTGATCCGACCCAACCGGAGTTGACTGAAGGAGCTAGGAAAAAACTGGGGGACACTGGTTGAGAAGCAACATAATACTGGGGATGGGGGGCAAGGCCAAGTGGCAACAAGAATGGAGGTGAGAGCAGCTGAAACCTAGTAAGACCTTGGCCATGTTGGACCAAGCAGCCGCATGTTAGGGTCCCAGCGAAGCACCCTGGGTAACTCAGAGGCTGAACAAAGAATCTGAACTACCCTAGCTGGGAACAGGGCCTCCAGCTGCAGCTCCACAGCTCTGGGTGCCTGAAATTGAGAGCATCTGCTATGGAAACAGTGAAATGCTGAAACACAAAAGCTCAGGCTCAGGAAAAGGAAGAAAGGCTAAACTGGCAGCACTTGCCCCAAACAATGTGAGCACAGGTCACTACCAGCTTGCATTCCATTGGCTTCTCTCCTGTCCCCCAGTTTCCCTGACAAACCACAGGAAGTGGAGTAAGTGCAGCCTGCACCACTCCTAAGTCCCAGTGGAGGCCAGAGATACAGCATAGCCACCTCTCCTCTCTCTCACATCTTGCACCTGAATGCCTACTAGTGTCTGCTCCACAGCAAGACACTACAGGAATATCAACTGGGAAGAGAAAGAAAGAAAGACTAGAAAAAGCCCTCATGCTCAGGGAAGGAACACTTCAAACACAACGAGTGCCTTAGGATTCAAAGTTGTTCAGAAAGAAAAAAATCTCCAGAAAAGGATCTTTATAGATCCAGAAATATCTAAACTAAGTGACACAGAATACAAGGCTGCAGCTCTAGAAGCTCTCAGAGAATTAAAACAATATTGACAGAATACCCTGACTGAGATGAATGGCCTCAGAAAGGAATTCTACAAACAAATGGAACATTTTAACAAAGAAATTGAAAATATTAAAAAGAGTCAAAAGAAAATTTGAGAGATAGTGCAATAAAAGAGCTGAGAAATGAACTAACTTTAATAGGAAACAGGGCCAACAAAATGGGATAAAGAATTAGTGATAGGGAAGATCAAAACATGGAGACAACACAGAAAGAAGAAGACAGGGACTTCAGAGTCAAACAAACTGAAAGAAATTTACAAGAACTTTCTGACTCCATTAGAAAAAACAGTATTATAATAATAGGTGTAGAAGAAAGTGTGAGGAAAAAAAACTCTAGGGAGAACATAAAACTTTCCAAACCTATGGAAAGATCTGGAACCCCAAATTCAAGAAGAAATTAGGTCCCATAGGTACCTGGATCCTAGCAAATATTCTCCAAGACACATTGTACTGAAGATGTAAAAAATAAAGGGCAAAGAGATTTTTGTCCTTAATATAATTCTCAAGGCAGCTAGGTGGAAAAATAAAACTATAGGCTTTAAAGGAAAGCCCATCACACTGTCATCAGACTTCTCAGCAGAAACTCTACAAGCCAGGAGGGATTGGAATCAAATATTCAAAACTTTAAAAGACAGAAACTTCCAGCCAGGAATAAATTAGCAAGGAAAATTATCTTTCAGATATGAAGGAAGAATAAAGACCTTCTCAGACACACAGAAGCTGAGGGAATTCACCAGCACTTCAAGAAATACAGAAAGAGGCTCTTCGACCTGAAACAAAATATCAGGACGAATGGAATAGAGTTGGGGCAACAAGAAAGAAACAAAAATAAGACAATAAAAAAAAAGTAATGGCCACAGGGAATCCTGATATATCGATCATCACTGTAAATGTTAATACACTGAACTCACCAATAGAAAGACACAGAGTAGCAGACTGGATTAAAAAACAAAACCCATCCATATGCTGTCTCCAAGAGACACACTTCAGTCATAAGGACGAGTGAAAGGATGGGAAACAATACTCCAAGCAAATGGTAACCAGAGAAAAGCAGGAGTTGCCAAACTGATATCTGATGAAATAAATTTTAGGTTTAAGGAAGATAGCAAAAAGAGAAAAAAAAAAAAAAGAAAATGCATGCAAAAAAAATAGAAGATAGCAAGGCACAAAGATGGACATTACATAATGATAAAAGGCACAATACAACAACAAGAAGATTTGACACTAATTAATATATATGCTCCCAACCAGGAAGCACCAAAATATACAAAGCAATTACTAACAGATCTTAAAGGGAAAACTGACAAAAGCACAATCATTGTGGGAGACTTAACAGCCATGGACAGATCATACACACAGAAAATAAATAAGAAAATGTCAGCTCTAAATGACACATTATAGCAATTGGACATAATTGACATTTACAGGACACTTCATCCAGCAAAAAGAGACTACACGTTCTTTTCTAGTGCGCATGGAACATACTCAAGGATAGATCACATGCTGGGACACAAAAGTAGCCTCAGAAAATTCAAGATTGAAGTCATACCAAGTGTTTTCTCAGACCACAAAGATTTGAAATTGGAGATTAAATGTAAAAGGAAAGCAGAGAAAAACACATTATGTATGGAGATCAAACAATATCTTATTAAAAAATGACTGGATAAAAGAACAAATAAAAGAAGACATTAAAAATATATAGAAACTAATGACAATGAAAATACAACATATCAAAATTATTGGGAAACAGTGAAAGCAGTAATAAGAGGGAAATTGATATCATTACAGGCTTAAGAAATAAGAAAAATCACAAGTAAACACCTTAACATCCCATCTTAAAGAACTAGAAAAAGAAGAGCAGACAAAATCCAAAGTCAGCAGAGGGAAATAAATAATAAAAATTAAAGCAGAGCTAAACCAATTAAAGAACAGAAGGACAGTAGAAAAAGTTAATATTACAAAGAGCTGGTTCTTTGAGAAAGTCAACAAAATTGACAAACCTCTGGCTAGACTAATCAAAGGACAAAAGAAAAGGACACAAATATCCAAAATTAGAAATGAAAGGGGAGAAATTACCACTGATACCACAGAAATACAAAGGATTATAAGAAAATATTATGAAGAACTTTATGCCACCAAATTTAACAACCTAGAAGTAATGGACAAGTTCCTAGAATTTTATAGCCTACCTAGACTGAACCAAGAAGAATTGGATAATCTAAATAGACCAATCAATAGCAAAGAGATTGAAATGACTATCCATAATCTTCCTAAAGGCAAAAGCCCTGGACCGGATAGTCTCACCAACAAGTTCTACCAAGCATTCAAAGAATTAATGCCGATCCTTCTCAGACTCTTCCAAAAAATTAAAGAGGAAGCAATACTTCCTAACTCATTCTATGAGGCAAACGTTACCCTAATACCAAAGCCTGGTAAAAACAACACACACACAAAAACTATAGACCAATATCTCTGATGAACACAGATGCAAAAATCCTAAGCAAAATATTAGCAAATAGAATACATCAATGCCTCAAGAAGATTATATCATGATTCATCCCAGGAACATAAGGATGGATCAATATATGCAAATCAATCAATGAGTTACACCACATAAACAAAATAAAAAATAAAGACCATATGGTCATATCAATTGATGCAGAAAAAGCTTTTGACGAGATACAGCATCCACTTATGATCAAAACACTTAATAAAATGGATATGGAAGGAAAGTATCTCAACATAATAAAGACCATGTATGGCAAACCCTCAGCTAATATCATACTAAATGGGGAAAAGCTGAAGCCTATTCCACTAAAATCAAGAACAAGACAGGGATGTCCCCTGTCACCACTGCTATTTAATATAGTACTGGAAGTTCTAGTCACAGCAATCAGGCAAGAGAAAGGAATAAATGGTATCCAAATTGAAAATGAAGAGTTAGAATTGTCACTATTTGCAGATGACATGATCTTTTATATAAAAAAATCCTGAAGACTCCACCAGAAAACTGTTAGAAACAATAAATGAATACAATAAAGTCATAAGATGCAAAATCATGTACAAAAATCAACAACATTCCTATGTACAAACAACGAATCCTCAGGAAAGAAATGATAAGGGAGTCAATCCCTTTTGCTATCACAACAAAAAGAATAAAATACCTGGGAATTAACTTAACAAAGAATGTGACAGACTAATACATGGAAAACTATAAGACACTTTTGAAAGAAATTGAAGCAGACACAAAGAAATGGGAAGATATTCCCTGTTCATGAATACAAAGATTTAACATTGTTAAAATGGCCATTTTGCCCAAAGCAATCTACAGATTTAATGCAATACCTATCAAAATCCCGTAATCATACTTTCACCAAATAGATAAAAGAATTGTCAGATTTATACGGAACCATAAAAGACCTTGAATTGCCAAAGCAATACTACATAAAAAGAATAAGGCTGGTGGTATTACACTCCCTGACTTCAATAGTCAGAACAGCTTAGTTTGGGGAGAAAAACAAAAACATAGACCAATGGAACAGAACTGAAAACCCAGAAATAAATTTATAAATTTAGGGACAAATAATTTTTGATAAAGGAGCAAAAAAATACGCAATGGGGGAATGACAACCTCTTTAGTAGGTGGTGCTGGGAAAGCTGCAAAAACATATGCAAAAGAATGAACCTGAGCTGCAAACTCTCACCATATATAAAAATTAACTCAAAATGGATTAAAGATCTTCCTATAAGACCCGAAACGATAAACTGTAAAGAAGAAAACATAGATACTAAACTTGTAGACCTAGGGATCAAGGAAGACTTCGTGAACCTGACATCAAAGGCAAGGAAAGTCAAAGCAAAAATAAATAAATGGGACTATATCAAACTAAAAAGCTTCTGCACAGTAAAAGAAACCATCAACAAAGCAAAGAGACAGCCAACTGAATGGGAGAAAATATTTGCAACCAACACATCAGATAAGGGTGTAATATCTAAAATATATAAAAAACTAACATGACTTAACAAAACAAACAAACAACCCAATTGAAAAGTGGGCAGAAGAACTAAACAGACACTTCTCTCACGAAGAAATACAAATGGCCAGCAGACATATGAAGAAATGCTCATCCTCATTAGCTATCAGGGAAACGCAAATCAAAACCACAATGAGATACCACCTCACACCTGTAAGAATGGCTATTATCAACAAGACAAGGAATAACAAGTGCTGGAGAGGATGTGGAGAAAAAGGAACTCTGGTACACTGCTGGTGGGAGTGCAAACTGGTACAACCACTGTGGAAGACAGTGTGGAGGTTCCTCAGAAAATTGGGAATGGAGTTACCATATGACCCAGCAGTCCCCCTTCTGGGAATCTACCCCAAAACTTGAAAACCTTAGTCTGCAAAGACTTATGTACCCCAATGTTCATTGCAGTGCTGTTCACAGTGGCCAAAACATGGAAACAACTGAAGTGTCCTGTGACAGATGACTGGATAAAGAAGCTGTGGTACATATACACAATGGAATATTACTCAGCTGTAAGAAAAGATGAAATATTGCCATTTACAACAAAATGGATGGACCTGGAGATCATTATGCTAAGTGAACTAAGCCAGACAGAAAAAACCAAAAGCTGTATGACTTCATTCATATGAAGAATATAAAACTGAAAGCAACAAATAAAAAAATGAACAAACAAACAATGCATGGACACAATCAATAGTTTAATGTTTCTTTGGGGACAAGTGGAGGGGGAATGGGAGAAGGAACAGTGGGTGGGAGAGGAGGAGGGGAAGCTAAATATATGGTGATGGAAAGGGAAGTCACATTAGGTGGTGAACTTATTATACAACAAATTGACAATGTGTTGTAGATTTGTGCACCTGGAACCTATGTAATTTTTGCTAACAAATGTCAATCCAGTAAGTTTAATCATAAAAAAATTAAAAACCTAGGGAAAAAAAGAACAGTATACAAAACTCAAAAAAAAAAATAAATTTATATCATTACAGGCCTATCTTAAGAAATAAATAAACAAAAATAACAAATATGATCCTAACATCCCATCTTAAAGAACTAGAAAAAGAAGAACAGAAAAAAACCAAAGTCAGCAGAAGGAAAGAAATAATAAATATTAGAGCAGCACTAAATGAAACTGAGAACAGAAAGACAATAGAAAAATTAATGCAACAAAGAGCTGGTCCTTTGAAAAAATTAACAGAATTGATAAATCCTTGGCTAGACTAACCAAAGGACAAAAAGAAAAGTCACAAATATCCAAAATTAGAAATGAAAGAGGATAAATTATGACTGATAACCACAGAAATACAAAGAATCATAAGAAAATATTATGAAGGGCTTTATGCCACAAAATTTAACAACTTAGAAAAAATGGACAAGTTTCTAGGAACATATAGTCTACCTAGAGTATACTGAACCAAGAAGCACTGGATAATCTAAATAGACCATCAACAATATAGAAATGGAAACAACCATCCAAAACCTCCTCAAATCAAAAGCTCTGGACCAGATAGTCTCACCAATGAATTTTACCAAGCCTTCAAAGAATTAACACCTATCATCCTCAGACTCCTCCAAAATATTTAAGATGAGGTAATACTTCCTAACTCATTCTATGAGGCCAACATTATCCTAATTCCAAAGCCTGGTAAGGATGACAAAATAAAAAGAAAACTATAGACCAACATCTCTGATGAACACAGATGTAAAAATTCTAAAGAAAATATTAACAAATACAATAGAACAATGCATTAAAAAGATTATACATTATGATCAAGTGGGATTTATCCTGGGAGCACAATGATGGTTCGACATATGTAAATCAATCAATGTGGTACACCACATAGACAAACTATATGATCATATCAATTGACACAGAAAACACATTTGACAAATCACAACATCCATTTATGATCTAAGCACTAAATAGAATGGGAATAGAAGAAAAGTACCTCAACCTAATAGAGGCCATATATGAGAGACCCTCAGCTAACATCATACTGAATGGGGAAAAGCTGAAGCCCAATCCCCTAAAATCAGGAACAAGACAGGGATGCCCCCTATCACCACTGCTAGTCTATATAGTACTGGAAGTTCTAGCCAGAGCAATCAGGCAAGAGAAAGGAATAAAAATTATTCAAATTGAGAGAGAAGCTCAAACTATCACTATTTGCATGATCCTTTATATACAAAATTCCAAAGACTCCACCAGAAAACTATTAGAAACAAAAAATGAACATAGTAAACTTGCAGGACACAAAATCAAGGTACAAAAATCAATCGCATTTTTGTATGCAAACAATAAATTTTCAGAAAAAGAAATGAGAGGATCAATACCTTTTGCAATTGCAACAGAAAGAATAAAATATCTGAGAATTAACTTAAAAAAAGTGACAGACTTATACATGAAAAAATATAAGACAATTTTGAAAAAAGGAGAAGAGGACACAGACATGTTAAGATTTTCTGTGTTCATAAATAGGAATAGTTAACATTGGTAAAATGGCCATATTACCAAAGCAATATACAGATTTAATGCCATTCCCATAAAAATGCCACAAAGATACTTTCACAAAATAGATAAAAAATTATCAGATTTGTATGGAACCACAAAAGACTTTGAATCACCAACGCAATACTACATTAAAAAATAAGGCTGAAGTATTATGCTACCCAACTTCAATTTATATAACAAAGCATCAATAATCAAAACAGCTTGGTATTGGCAGGAAAACAGGCATAAAGACCAATGGAATAGAATCAAAAGCTCAAAAATAAAGTCACAAATACATGAGCAATTAATTTTTGATAAATGAGTAAAAATTATACAATGTGGGAAAAAATCCTCATCAGTAGGTAGTGCTGGGAAAACTGGAAAACCATATGCAAAAGAATGAGTCAGAGCTGTGAACTGTCAGCATGTACTAAAATTAATTTAAAAATGGATTAAAGACCTTCGTATAGGACTTGAAACAACAAACTGTATAGAAGAAAACATTGGTACTAAACTTATAGACCTAGGACTCACGGAAGACTTCATGAACCTGTCCTCAAAGGCAAGGGAAGTAAAAGCAAAAATAAATGAATGGGACTATATCAAACTGAAAACTTCTGCACAGCAAAAGAAACCACCAACAAAGCAAAGAGACAGCCAATCAAATGGGAGAAAATATTGCAAACAATGCATCTGATAAGAGACTAATATCTAAAATATATAAAGAACTACTATGACTCAACAACAGAAAAACAAACAACTCAATTAAAAAATGGGCAGAGAATCTGAATAGACACTTCCCCCACGAAGAAATACAAATGGCCAGCAGACATATGAAAAAATGCTCATCCTCATTAGCTATCAGGGAAATGCAAATCAAACCACAATGAGATATCACCTCACACCTGTGAGAATGGCTATTATCAACAAGACAAGGAATAACAAGTGCTGGAGAGGATGTGGAGAAAAAGGAACTCTGGTGGGAGTGCAAATCTGTAAAACTGCCATGAAGAATAGTTGTGCAGTTTCTTCAGAAAATTGGGAATGGAGTTACCATGTGAACCAGCAATTCCCCTTCTGAGCATCTACCCCAAAATTTGAAAACCTTAATCCACAAAGACTTATGTACTCCAATGTTCATTGCAGAGGAGTTCACAGTGGCCGAAACATGGAAACAACCAAAGGTCCCTGCGACAGATGACTGGATAAAGAAGCTGTGGTACATATACACAATGGAATATTACTCAGCTGTAAGAAAAGATGAAATATTGCCAATTGCAACAAAATGGATGAACCTGAATAACATGCTAAGCGAAATAAACCAGAGAGAAAAAATCAAGAACCATATGACTTCACTCATATGTGGAATATAAAACTGAAAGCAACAACGAAACAAAAACTCATGGACAGAGTCAATTGTTGAGGGGCCACCTGAGGGCAACTGGGGAGTGGGGTGGGAGAGGAGAACAGGAGTGGGAGAGGTGTGGCAATCAAATATAAGATGATAGAAAGAGAACTGACATTGGGTGGTGAACACATAATGTAGCACATAGATGATAAACTGTTGAATTGCAAACCTGGAACCCATGCAATTGTTGTTAATCAATGTCACCCCAAAAGTTCTAACAATAAAAAAATAAACTTATATCTTCACCATAGAATACAGTGCAGCTGATTTAAGAATGGGGATGGAACTATGCTTTATTAACATATAAAAATGTATGTTAATCCAAAAAAAAAAAAGAAAGAAAGAAAGAAAGAAAGAATCTTTCAGTTCACTAGGAAAAGACTTGGATGCAAGACTTTGTCTGTGAATGCCACAGTGACTCCATGGTGCATGGGGAGCTGCTTTTTTAATTCAGCTACATAAGCCTGTAAAACAACCTGACCAGGCTTGCCTCTGTCAGTACACACAACGCAACACAACACAACACAACAATTAGACAAATTAATATCCTTTTCAATGAAATAACCATTGATTGCATTAAAAATATCTTCACCTGTGATATGTTCTGTGAATGGATAACAAAGCAACAGTTTTATCTCAGTTGTATTTCCTACCAAGTACCTCATGATCACAAGCAAAATAGATAAATGAGCAACACTTTCATACACCTGAATGGAAAAAAACTAACTTCTTCTAATTCTATCTACTACTTGAGCTTCAACATTGTCTGACATTTCCTGGATTCGTTGAGACATCGTATGGTTCTAAAAAGAGATAGTATTAATTTTGTGGACATATTCTTCCTCATATACACAAAAAATGGTGTCCTTAATACAAGGAGAAATTAAATGTTCAGCTGTGGTGTGGTTTTTACCACATTTAGCTATGTGATAAGCAATATGGTATGAAGCCTCAACTGCATTCTCGTTGTCTTTCTTTCCTGACATCATGCATGAATAACAGTTGGACACTTTCCTAAGCACTGAAAATAATGTATTTGTTTGTTTTTACACATAGGATACTTAGTTTCTAAATGACATAAGTAGAGAGGGTTTTATGTAACCCTTGAATTATATTTCCCCACACACAACACACAAAGGTTTAGGACAGTCATCATCCCCTACAAATGAAAAGTCATATTTAGTATACTCCAGAGTATTTCCTTTTCTTCTGTGTAGTATCTGAGGCATCACCTTTCTCCTGTCTCCCAGTGTGGGTGTACTCCTAGCCACAGACACATGTTGAGAAGTACTCGGCAACCAGCTATAATGCACATGAAGCTTTAATTCTTAACCATTTCTGTTTTCAACCATGGATCTATAACTAACATGCTTAAAAATCACTGACAATAACAACTGAAAGTATTTCAAACATTTAATTAAAAAAACAACTGGAAAAGAATCACAATTAAAGACAATCCTCTTAACTTTTACTCAGTCATTAACTAAACTGATCAAAAAGTCTGGCTACAGATGTATTTATATGTTTGGGAAGTTCTAGAAACATCACAAATGGATTGCTCCGAAACTGTGCGTAATGATCGGTAGAAGAGTGGTTTGGGGGAAGGGTTTATAACCATGCTCACACCAGTCATCATTTGCTAATGTGATCTAATTTGGAGTGCCTCCATTAATGGTGATTCAAACTTAACATTTATTGTTCCACAACTAATGTTTTGCATATTTTTACTTTATTTTTCTGCCATTACTGATTATTTTTCCTGTACCCCTGAATGGCCCAGAATGTACCTCCATGGGTTCATGTACCACCACTTGGGAACCAACGTTCTAGAGATTTGCTGTATGACATTGTGTTTGTGTATTTAAACATATATAAAATATATATTATATATTATGTAATATATATTATATATAATATATGTGAATAGTATATAATAGTTAAAAATCCTATTATATATTGTGCACTTAAAAATGTATTAAGAGGGTAGATCTCATGTTACATGTTCTCACCACAATCAATCAATCCATAAGTAAAAACTTTATTTAAAAAAGAGTAACTACAATATAGTTTTATTTTTAATGTGTTAAATTGTAATTTTAGGGCTATGACTGTGCCATTTTGGCCTTATCTTTTATCTTAAACTCAAAGACGTATGCAAAAGATGTTGCTAATAATTTGTTTTTGTATATTTTTAATCTTACTTTTTTAGCTTTATAGAGTAACTAATAAACTCTGAGAAATTAGTAGATACTGAAATTTCATCTTCCTCATAAAGGTGTCTTAATTTTTCAAAAATATTATTTCAAAACATTTTTACAAAAAGCCATATGATTTTTGTATAGAGTGTGTTTCATCTGTATGTTCTGGGAGTTCACTGCAGATTAAAAAATACTGTGCTAAGATTACAACAGTTTTTCATGTAAATAAATTACCATGGAAATCTAAACATATACAAAATGTATCATTTGATTAGTTGTCTGCAAGCTGGTAAATTTGCAAGTACCCCAAATTAGATTTCCTTGGCTTCCCTCAGTTGACTTTACTGCATCTCATATTAAAGCACATAGCTATTTATCTCACCCCTATTTCACAGGGTCAGGAATTGATATTAACCCTTTTCCCAATGAACAACTACGACTGAAAAATCACATAGAAAAAATATGCTCACAAGATATAAAGAAAGGCAGAAGGGTAAAAGAGTAAAAAGATGGCTCTTTGGAGAAATAACCAAGTTACAAAAATGATATTTTTATATTCGTAAGTATCTGAAAGGGAAAAAGAAGAGAGAGAGGGGGAGAGAGAACAAATCATCGGCTTTTGCCTGGGACTAACATTTGTACCGAAAAGAAAGCACAGCGAAGAAAATGAAAGGTACTCAGTGACCTTTCATTTAGTGAACTGAAGATAAGGTTTGCTTGTTCTTTCTAATAATGTGGCTGGTAAAATAATAATTCTTCTACTTTATACTTCTTAGTTTTTTCCTATTGTACAGAGAATCACACATCTCTCATTAGAATACAAAAAAATATAGTACAAAAAATAACTAAGGCTGTTATGGTTTTAGCTATTTAAACTCAATTTTTAAAATAAATCTTATGACTTAGAAACTGTTTTTAAACTAGAGTGAACTTAGTATGAGCTCCCTGAGAAAAAGATATGGATCAGTGCCAGAGGCCCCAGAGCTCCAAGGATATTGCAGGATGTGGCAAAAAAGAAATAAGATTAAGAAAGGATCAAGAATGAAAATTTTCCTTAATTATGCTTAATGCAAGATTTCACCAATGCTCCAGGGAAGAGAGAAGAAATACAATATATTATAAATAATAACAAGAAAAGTAATAACTATCTTACAATAACATAATTGCTAATAAATAGTAAGCACTTGCTTTCCGCTAAGCACCGTGTTCTAAACAATTTACTTGTAGTATTTCATTTAATTATTTCAATAACTCTAGTTCTAGGGTTCAAACAGTAAAATGGAAGAATAGAAAGTTTACAAAGCATCTAAGATCACCCAATTATCAGATGGAATTTATAGGCTCCAAACTAAGGCAATCTGGCCTTTAATTCATGGTTTGTTTGTTTTTTTACCACTATACTATATTATATGTACTTAGATCTAAATATCAATCTGTTTACTTATTTATTTTTCAGTTCAATATGTTTACTTATTTATTTTTCAGTTTAGTACATGCTACATAGTTAAATCCATAGGATAGATACATTTTTTTATTTGCTTTAAATATTTATATTCAGAGTCCAGCAGAAGTAATGCCCTTTTTTTAAGTAGCTAAAATGCACTGTAGAATTGTATGCCTGAAACCTATGTAATCCTTGCTAACAGATGTCACCCCAATAAGTCCAACAATAAAAATGAATTAAAAAAAAAAGGAAAAAAATATTGTTATGTTACAGAATTACATGCTTATGATTTTATAATAAAAGACTTGGTATAGGTTACCAGCTCATAGAAAAGGGCATTACTTCTGCCATACTATGTAAAATTAGGCTGACCACACATGTTGTTTTAAATGGGACACTACTGTTTTGTTTTTGTTTTCACATTTCCTGACCATCCTGTCATTTTAACATAAATGTCAATTGAGTCTCATTTTTAATTTTTTGTAAAAAACTGAACACAGGTTGTTTATTTATTATAAAGCTCTAGGCTAATCAATGCCTGCAGTAAAACTACTAGTGTAACAAATGAGAAAGTTCTATTTACTTCATCCAGTCACGGGAAGACTTTTTGAGCTAGCAACAATCAAATGCCTCCCCATTACTTGTCTGCAGTGGAAGGGAATTCAAGAGGCAATCACTAAGCACCATTTAGCGTGTGGGAGACAGAAGGGTCTCAATGCACAGAACTACCGAACTGGCTCACCTGGCTCTTGTCTTCCATCAGGTCAGGAGTGTGGAATGAAGTGACTGTGAACCTTACTGTTCTACCATCATTCCATGCATAAAGACTCTTTGTGTCCTCCAGTTCGATTCAGAGCTTTCAGACTCATATTCTGCTTCAACAGGCTGTTAGCTACTTGTTTACTACCATAGAACTCTCCAACAGGACATTAACATATACCTGCTTATGATAGCAGTAGGGGTATTCATTCATTTTTTTTTTCTTTTTGGTGCATGTTTATGATTTTTGCAATCTGGCCACTGCAGACCTACATTACAGTATTCAGTGTGGTATGCCATACAGATGATTTTACTGTTTGTGTGATATTTTATAAGTTTTACTGACATATGTATTATTTATTAGTGTTCTTTTGCATGTGTGTTTTCTGTTCAATAGATCGGTGTTATTCATTTGCTCCCCTTCCCATATTCTTGTGAGTTTTGGTCATTTTTTAGGTCTCCTTAGCCTAAAAATCTAGATTAAGTATTGAGGGCTATGTTAGTTGTAAAACAAAATTGTGTCATAGAGTGTGAGAAGTTTTATAATAAGGTGTTGAAAGATGGAAATTTACTATGTAAGATTATTTCATTGGAGAAATATTCATAGTGTAATGATGGTAAAATACAGTCCCCCTCTGCACCTACCTAAATTTTTGTATCAGTTCTGTCACCAAAGAAAAATTGTTTGCTCAACATGTTCATGTAATAAATCTTTTGTTATCCTCTTATCTTTTCCATGAATATGGAATATTACATAATCTTGTCCCATTTCTGTAATCCCAATATTCCATATTTGTCTACAGGAAATATGATCAGACTAAGTAAAATTATCCTTCACTTTATGCAGGGGATATTTGCCTGAAGTAGAACCCAAAAATCAACTGCAATCAAGATATTCTGGTCCTCATATAAAACCCGAGGTGATTAAATGGTCTTGCATAGAATGCCTGAATGAGATAACCTCTTTCAAGATAATGCTACATTGAATAGAATATTCCATGGAAACTGCAATTGAGCCAGTGAAAATGGATGAATTATACAGTGAATTTTTAGGAGATGTTCCTTCACAGAGTCAATCTTTAACTATTTGAAACAAGATTATCAGTAGTAGATTATGTAAACTTGTTGTAATTTTGGGTCCCAGAGGAATGCATTTCTCAAAACATTATTTAAAAAATAAAACCAATAATACATTGCTGAGGCCCTTGATCTATATTCTCTATAGTATTTTATTAGTGTTTCTTTTATTTATCTTATGCAAAATAAAAATGATTGCTTATTACACAAAGTTATTCTGTGTTGCTTTTCATATTTCTTGAAAGCTTATTCATTCTGTGCAACTGAATAAAACTAGTGTTTATCACAAATGTCACATTACAATAATTGGTGTTTTTTATAGAAGAAAAATATTACTTATCTGAAATAGGTATACTTCAATTTCTTTATATGCATCTTTCCCCTCGTCAAAAGAAAAAAAGATAAGCAAAGGCTTATTGTCCAGAACTCAGGGACTTTTCAGGTTCTAGTATTTCATTTATGCTAAAATGATCTTTTCAAACATACATTCATATTTTGACATGTTTTTCACTAATAGTTGTTCACAGTAACAGATTGAAATTATCAATATTACCACAATCCATATATTTTCTACATTCAAAATGCCTGATAAAAGTAACAAAATTTTGTGTGGCATTTTTCATTTTACACAGCACTTTTACAAGCTTTCACACTTCCAGATAGGTTAAGGTGTGATTTTTAGCCTTTCACAATTGTGTCTTCATTTATGTTTGCTAACTGGCCTCCTTCTATTCTTACTTCAGTTAAAGAGGTCTACATAATATTCTTTTTACAAGGCTACAATCTTGTCTTTGCATATGCCACTTCTGTACTTACTGTTTTACCTTCACATAACCAAATATACACTGTCACTTCAGACTCAGTTCAAAAATATCCTCCTCTATAAGAATTTGCTTGTTTCCCCCATTGAGAGTGATATATGTCCCTTTTGGAGCACATTATTACCTCTTATAGTAATAATTGCCTCTTCTCTGTTATTTATAATTAATCAGATATCTATGCTATTTCTCCCAGTATGTGGTAGGCTCATTGAGTTGCAATATTCTGTTTCTTACCGCCCCCACACCCCTGAGCAACATCCAGCATAGTACCATACACATTGATGGAATTCCGTGCATTTTATGTGGAGGGAAGGAATCAACTTTCAGAAGAGATTGCATGCACAATTTAAGTGGCCTGTGTCCGATTTAAACTAGGAATTCTGACTCCTAAGCCATTTTGCAAAGAAGAGAATATTGAATAATCCTTAAAAGACACTTGAAATATATATATATATATATGTATATATGTGTGTGTGTGTGTATGTGTGTGTGCGCACGTGTGTGTGTGTGTGTGAGTGTATCTGTGTGTGTGTGCGCACGTGTGTGTGTGTGTGTCTGTGTGTGTGTGTGTGCGCACGTGTGTGTGTGTGCGCGCACGTGTGTGTGTGTGCGCACGTGTGTGTGTGTGAGTGTGTGTGTGTATGCACGTGTGTGTGTGTGTGTGTGTGTGTGCCATATTCTAAAAGCTAGCTTCAAGCATAGTTCATTTACTTTATCTGGAATTTGTCTAGATCTCATGACCTACAACTGTGAACTCATATTTTTTATTTTCCTCCTGAGTCATACTTTCATCATTTGTCACGTACTTTCTTACATTTCTGTGAAGAAAGATATTATTCAATATTATTCTACCTTAAAATCTACATGTTAATTCAAAACTTTCTTTGAACGCTGAATTGAAAGCAAACAGAAACAAAAACCTGTATCTGAAAATATAGTCACTAGAGATATTTTAATAGAAAACAGAAAAAAGCATTGAATTATTTTTGTCCTTAAAATTGATTTTCAAGTTATTACATGTGACTATAGCATGTATTTTTATAAATTTGTACATAAATTTTAAAATACCATGAAATCTTTAGACTGTGACAAAACTGTGAAGAAATTATATTACAATTAAAAGAAAAAATATTTTCAACTGGGGCATCTACTCAGCCTTTATGCTTGATTTGGAAGTCCAAATTTTCTGTTTTATGAAATTATTAGGAACATAAATTAGCTTACCTATTGGCTTTTTTTAGGTACCACTGACACTTTCAAATCATTCTTTTCAAAGAATTCGTTCATTGGCCACACTTTGTAGACAACAATGTAATTCCAAAGTGTGTCAAAATCTGTCACAGCTCTGCTTCATTATTTAAACTTGGAATAAAAAGATATTTTGTCTTTATCCAAAGGCATTTTTGTAGAAATTGCATACAAACACACAATACAAAAGAATGAGAAAAGAAAATTGACATTTTGATTTGTGAAGACTCCAGTAGGTCTATCATTCATCCAGAAAAATATCATTATTGTCACTCTTAGGCAGGGAGACTAACTGGTGCAGCTGTGGCAGAGCACAGGCTGTCTGTGGGGAAAGCTGCCTTGCAAAGACGTAGAAAATGCTAAAGGACTTGCAGGTGTTACAAATTGTCTAAAAGATGAGACTCTGTCTGATTAGAAAGAGCTAAAGATGTATAGATATGTCTTTCTAAACACTGAATTACCAACATGCTTTTCATGTGTGTGGATGACAGCTCATTCATTGAGCAAATACTTTGAATTTGGCCTCTGTACAAAGCAGTATGCGAGTCACTTTTTTAGCTTAAAAAGCCAACAAAAACTGACATGATGGGAAAGGTGGGAAAGAACCAACATGAAAGTGAACTCACTTTCTGAGGTCATGCAGTGCCTTGGTTTGGTTTTCTTTTTCAGAATGTAACTTCTATCCAGGAATTCTAGAGACCATAAAAGTAATGATGGTAGCTAACATTAACCAAGGTGCAGAGAGGGGAAATTGTTTGCCTGAGGTCCTATCCAGTTTTCCTGATTCCCAGTTTAGTGAAACATTGACTTCACCCTATTCTTCTGTGAACCAGTCAGATAAAAGCTCATGACCACAGTATCCACCTCTATCTCCTTGGTGCTTTAATAAGAATTCCTATTTATGCTTTGGGATAACGGGATGTTGCTCACCAACCTGAGGACCAGGTGATGGAAGGAGGAATGAGATTAGTCCTTTGTTGCAAGGAGAACCTGAGAAGGTTCCTTGAAGCTAGAAAAAAGCTCAGATCACATACCTCCTACCTCATAAGACTACTTTATGCACCATCCCTCCTGGTGTTTGAGAAGAAAACACAGATGTACAGGGAGAGGTTTATCATTGGGCAATCTTGGACAGATTTTTTAACCTTTTAGGTTTCAGTTTCCTTAGCATCCTTGGGATACTTTCATCAAAGCATGTATTCCACTATATATTATTTTCTTACCTGTGTATCCTTGAGCAGAAGAGTTATGCTTTATTTCTCTGTGTAAACCTAAAGCCTGGAGTAGGACATATCAAACATTTACTGATAAGTAACTTAAATTAAAACAATACAGAGATAAAATATTCTACTTATGTGCATCATGGAATTGCTATAAATATTAATCAGAAACTGAAACACTGTAAAACTTTAAAATGTATATATTGTAAATGAGAATAACACTTATGCTGATGATATCATTATTCTAAGTGTTATGTTTTTTCTGGTCTATTTCATTCTTGTAAAACACTGATAAAGGAAGTATTATTGTTACCACCTTTTTACAGACATGAAAACTGAGCCACAGAGACATGAACAAAAATGCTCAAGGTAACTTAACCAGTACTCGTCGGAGCCAAGATGTGAGACCATGCAGTCCAGTACCAGAAACTCTGCTTTTAACCAGTCCCTATTATTGCTTATTGAAATGATTCTCAATTGAAATATCAAATGATTAAAAAAATGTGAGCTACTCAAGTATAGTTGATAATGACATTGCTGAGGTATAGAAAGACCATTGACACACAAGTCAGACAGACTTGGTAAAGCTACATTCTGCTCTTTTTCTATGTATTGTTAAACTTCTCACCCAATGTACCAGAGATGTAGTTTCCTCATCTGTGAAACAGATGTAATATTTACCTACAGGATCATCTAAGTGTTTTATTATATGGTACCTATTAAATCTTCAATAAAATATAGTTGCTATTATTTTTATTATCATTATTTCTTTTTTCTCTTTATTTAAAATTTTCTTTCACTTTTTAATTATTAATCAATTAACAATCATGGATTAAGAACCTACTGTGTGTCAGGTACTAAGTGCTAAGGATATACAGGAAATAAATCAGACAAATATAGCTGTACACATAAAGTTTAACCTCTACTAGAAAGAAAAAAGGTAATACACAGATTATGTATATAATTATATATTAGAAGATGATAATGACTGTGGAGAAAAAATGAAGCAAATTGTACAGGGTGTCCCAGGAAAGAGGAAGGATTTATAATTTAATAAGATAGTAAGAAAAGACCACACTAAAAAGCACCATTTCAAAGAACACTTGGAAGAGATAAGAGAAGGAAACCATGGGAATATTCTGAGGAACAGAGTTTAGGACAGAGGATTCAGCTAGTCTAAGAGGCTGGGGATGGGACTGTGCTTGGCTTAGCCAAAGAGCAGCAAGAAAGCCACTGGGGGTGACGTGGACTGAGGAAGAAAGAAAGAAAGATTGGTAACAGAGGGCATAAGGACATCAAAGGAAGAGAAGTTTCTAGAGTTCTTTGTAACCACTTTGACTTTTATTCTGAATGAGGCAGGACACCAATGACATATTTTAGAAAGAGCAGAGTTCCGAGTGACAGCTCTGGGTGGTGTGGTAAGCAAAGCTGGCAGAAAGGTCAGTGACAGCCAGAAGCCAGTCTGGAAACTTTTGCGATACCCCTGCTGTGCGATAATGTCTTGGGCCCGAGCATGTGGCAGTGGTAGAGTTGAGGACAGCCATTTGACCACATATGTTACACAAAAATGTGAGAAAAGGGGGAGGCAGATTTTGAGAAGGGCAAGATGCATGTTGCATCACCTCAGATGCAGTCTCTATAGAGTCTACAAGCAAGAGAAGGTGGTTATTCTCTTGCTCAGAGGAATGGATCATTTCTGCTACTCAGAGGGTTCAGAGAAATTTGGATATCCTAGGTTCTCAAGCACATCAAACTGGATGTTCCAAGATGGATCTCAGTGCCATACTCTTCCTCTTTCAGGAGCTGGGATTGAGCACAGGAGACTTGCCAGGATTATAAATTCAGTTTACTTCTGTACTCCATTATTCTCCAAACCCGGTCCTCGGCCTCATTTCCAGCACAACTTGCTTTGTGGTTGCAGGAGGTAAGGGTCCTTTCCGTGCTAACGTCAAGGCCTCTGGCTTTCACACCGTGCCTTGAGTTGATTAGTTGGCTGATTTGGTCCTGTTAGTTTCTCCCTTCAGTGCAGCCAACGTATTTAAAAGCAACCGATCACTTACACAGTCCCTGTAATTACCACCCCTCTTGCAAAAGCAGTTTATTTAGGAGCAGGGATAATTATGAGAACTGGAGTGATAGCAGAAGACTCTAATAGGAAAGCGAAGCATTGATGTGAGGAGAGAATTGGTATCAAGCAAGTTACCGCTACAGGCGGCTAGCGGTTCATCCCATTGGGGAACTCTGGAAGCTAATGCAGAACTCGTCCCTCAGAGTCAACCAGACAGAAGACTAACAAGCTCAAGTCTTCATATATACACTTCCAGTAATCACTGGTCCCACACTGTTCCCAGAAAGCATTAATTGCCTGGCACTTACTTCCTGAGGTACCTGTGGTAGTGTTAAACCCAGCCACTAGAGATAGGCCTGAGGCCATGAGTGATAGACGCGAGAGCTACG
Source organism: Lyroderma lyra (assembly GCA_004026885.1). NCBI lineage: Eukaryota > Metazoa > Chordata > Mammalia > Chiroptera > Megadermatidae > Lyroderma > Lyroderma lyra. Next base: position 114,544 of record PVJL010002911.1, read on the forward strand.
AGTCAGTCTTGTGTGCACTACAATTGAAAGGCACGTGATCAAGGCAATGACAGCACCCCACATATCGTTCTGCTATTAATGAGCATCGGGAAAGCGTCTAGGTTTTGGCTTTTATGATTAGTGCTGCTAGGAACATTCTTGTACATATCTTTTGGTGAACACATGTATGTGTTTATATTGGGTATATACACAGAACAGGAATGACTAAGCTATGAAATACACATATGTCCAGCATATTCGATACTGTCAAACATTTCTCCGAAAATGTCACACCAACTCACACTCTGAAGACAGCTTAAGAGAATTGTAGTTATTCCATGTTGTTAGTAATAATTGATATTTTCTGTCTTTTCTCATTTGAGCCATTCTGTAGAGTGTATAACTGCACATGTGTGGTTCAAATTTACTTTTCCATGATTATTCATAAAATTTTGTACCTTTTCAGTTGAACATTACACATCTTCTATTGGGAGGTTCCTGTTCAAATATGTATCTTTTTAACTCGATTAAATAACATTGTGCTATACATTAATTTGCTTCTCCTGTTTTCATCCACATTTTTTGATGTTTTTGAAATCTATCAGTGTTTTGTGTACAGGCTTAATTTATTCATTTTATCTTGTTACCATCACATAGTACGTGTCCATTCCCTTTGAAATGGACATCAATTTGGCTTCTGTCTCTTTTCTCCCATGAAAAGGCTGTGAAAAGCATTCTTACTCATGTTTTCTTCTGACCAGTTGGAGGGCTCCTTTGGGTTGCATACCAAGAATAAGAATGTATTACAAGATTGAGAGTAACAATTTATACCCATGAAGTACATGAATGTTCATCTTTTTTATATCCTGGCCAGGTCTTGCTATTTTCTAATTTTGTCACTGTTGTTTCATTTGTTTTGTTTTGTTTTTCTTAATTACTAGTAAACTCAGTTTTTTTTATATTTATTACTGGGTAATGCTCATAGCAGAGATAATGTACATATAATAAAAAATTTATTGGGGAAACTTACAGGTAGACATCGATTATATACAGTCCCCTGAGTTTTCACTATCTTGCCAGCCTAGTACAGCTGGGTCTAATATATCTAGAAACATAGTCATTTGTGTTCCAGGAAATGTACTTTACTAACCTTATTTTTTACATGTTTACTGGGAAATTGGGAACCCAGAGTAAATAGTTGATTAATTTTGTAATACTCAGAATCAGGGGTCTATCCTTGTTGATGAGAGGAATATCCTGCTTTCCTGAATTGTCTACAGGAATTTGCTTCCCAGGGCTAGTTTCAGATGGAGACCTGGGAGACCTTCATACTGAGCCAGTTCATTCCTAGGCTGCTGGAATGAGAAGCTGTCTGGGTCATCCATCCATCCATCCATGCATCCATCCATTCATCCATCCAACTAATGAAAGTCTCATCTTCTCAGTAACCTACTGGACCTTAGGAGGAAAGCTGATTACACATATATCTTTCCATTAGGAAATTAACTGAACCTTCAGTGAAGATTCTAGTTTCTCTTTAAAATAATAAAGATATCCCATAAGTATGGAAACAGCAAAATCTGTAAAATTCTCATTAGAAGGTTTTGTGAAGATTATCTAAATCATTTCACTATGAAACCCAAAGTGAGAAATAAAGAAAAATTCCTGGGAATAAATTGAAGGATGACTTAGTGACATTTTAAAAATTTTATTAAGTAAAAGCCCATACATTCATTTGTAACCTAGGAATGCCACTGACAGTACGAGGAATCTGTGTGGATAATGTGTTCTGGCCTCTTCTCACTCTTGGTTCTTTGGTCATCATGAAGGTTTATATGGCTCCCTCCAGAGTGCAAATAATATTTTATCTAAGTGAAAGACAAGAGAGAATCTGTTTACCTCAAAGGAAAACAAATCCTAAGGGACACAAGATATTGCATTGACAGTATATTTTTGGGTGAAATTAGGTATCAAACTAGCATTAATTATCTCCTGCTATGGGCATTCAGCTTTTCTGCTATTTAACATGGTGGCAAAGTTTAGTTTTATTGAAAAGGTGGAAAAATTGCAACCACGGCTCTTTTAGCAATCCCTACTATGTGGAGTAGCTGCAGAGTTTCCTAAGAGCCAATGTATTAGAAGTATATCATTTTACATTGAAGGGAATGTGGAAAGATCGATATAATTTGTGTGGTTGATGGAAAGATCTCTGTAAAAGATCAAGTAAAACAGGCTTAAAGAGGTTGTGATAGTCCCCAGGAAGGAGTGATTATCTAGGAATGACTAGAAATTATCTAGAAAAGGGAGTGAGATCTGACAAGGTCTCCCACATCTTGGTCAGATTGCAGGAACCATTTGCAATATCACTTTGAGCCACAGACTGGCACAGTTATAGGTGACCCTTGGGGCTAGCCATATTTGTAATGGAAAAGAAGAAAATCACGTATGCACCCTCTGACCACCTCTGTAACATCCCAAGGTCAGAGATGTTCATGCATAAATTGTTGCTTTGGAAAAATAGCTAGAATATTTGTCCTTCCTCTGCAACCATAAACTCTACAGAAATCCAAAAGTCACCATTCTGCCTCCAATTATGATTTCAGAAGAAAAACGAATAAAAAAATGATGATGGAAAGGAAATCTATAGCAAAAGCATAAAACCATAGCTATGTTTCTCACTTCAACAGAGATGAAATCATAAAATCCCCAGGAAATCACATGGTGCTATCCCGGGAGGAAGAAGATCCAAAACATACATACGTTATGTCCAGCTAGTCATCCTCAACCTGTTCAATGCAAGTCCCCATCTACTCACCAGGGTTTAAGGCATGTGTGAATAAACAGGAAGAGTACTGAGGTATAGAATCATTAGAGTCTGCTGATAAACAGAAATTAGTACTCTACAGTATTTTTTAAAAAGGCAATCATTTCATAAACTGAAATGAAAAGTTTTTCATGACAAATGAAAAGAGCAAGATGCAGAAGGTTCAGTATGTTCCATTTGTGTTTAGTACATGAAACTCCTCCTATTGTGGTACGGAAATATGAGAACCCTGGTGTGTCATTTAGACTGTCCTTCATTCCCCATGCCTGACATGTAGGGGCCTAGAAGCTTTCCCCAGGCAGAAAATGCTTGCAGAATGTGGCAGTGTTCAATTGTTTAAGAGTTCAGTCACCAAGGACAGCTTCAATAGATATTCCTGCAGAAGTCATCACATAAGAGGCTGTTGCAGACAGTTTTTGAAAAAGTCACCCCATTGCTCAGTGGTGTATGCTGTTCATATATGATGGGGACATCAGCCATCAACTACTATGTGGAGAAACAGGGCAGTGACAGACATAAATAGTGTTGCATTGCTGAATTTTGTTAGGAAATATCAGTGTTTGGCAAATACAGTTGGTCAGATACTTGCTAGTATGTGTTCTCTGTCAGGGAGAACACAGAAGCTCCGTATTCCACATGTGTATCCATGGGAATCAAGTGAAAATTTTGTCCTCTTAATGGAGTCAGATACACCTTCCAGCTTCAAGCTTGTGCAAATGCATATGGTACTTACCTGGTTTGTTTTCAGCTAATGCTTTTTGCTGCTGCCAAAGGAGAGCAGGAGCACAAGTGAGTGGGATTTAGCAGGTCTTGCTTTCCAGTTGGAAGAGCAGCTTTGTCCCTTTTAATCAGAGAAACATTCTGACCTCAGAAGTCAGGTGACATGTGGAGTTTGCGTACCAGAGGCCTTATCATTGGACAAACTTAGAGTCCTTTCTGTGAAGCTAGCTTATTGCTGGATTACTTGGAAGAACCCTGGAGATTCCAGTTAGTAAATGGGCTTATCTCCCTTGATAATTAAGGTACCCTCTTCTCTACATTATTATTAGTACCATTTGCTTATTTCTCTTGTTTTTCTGTTGATGTGTAGTGTACCAATTATACAGACTGTCTGGGTTCAAACCCCAGCTCCACCAGTTAACAAACTGTAGGACTTTGAACAAGTCAATAAAACCTTTATGTCTCTCTTTTTTATTTAAATGAAGTCAAATAATATTTTCTACTTTATAGGTTTGTTATAATTGAATGAATACTCTCAGCACTTCAGAATATTTTGTAACAAAGTAAAGCACATACGCTGAGTAAATGAATGACTTGACTTCTTTTTGTATTTCTTGCTGATTCATAGAAACATATTTTACATACCAGGTATCAATCCTTTATAAACAATAGATAGATATATGTCTTCCATTATCTCCTCTATTTCTTAATGTACCTTATTGTAGAAATTTCATGTTATCTAGCAAATTTTCTTCATTTTTTTTATGATTTGGGGAATCTACCTTGGGAAATTTTCACATCCCCAAGTTCAAAAAGATATTCTTCTACAATCAGGCCTATTTGAACATTTAAGGATTTAACTCATTTGTTTTAGTATATACCTTGTGTTAAAGACACAAGTCTATTTTTTCAACAAAGTTGGGTAAAAAATAAATCCTTTGTCCACAGATTTATTTTACCACCATTATTACATGCCAACTTCACATTTAAAGTAGAATCTATTTATGAACCATTTCTGTATATTAGTCAATTTATCTTTATATCAATACCATCATGTTAATTATTACAGTTTTGTAGTAAACATTAATATATTGGGGAGGGAAATATTCATGAGTCTTACTGCTTTAACTTTTTAAAAATCATAGAGCTATGTGTGAATTTTTATTAATTATAGACTGAATGTATCAAGAAGTTCCCAAAATCCTGTTGGCACTTTGTACTAAATTAGTTGCTCATTTATATCTAATACATTCATTGAATTGGCATCTTTATAAGGTAAAGTTTGTCTTATTTATAAATATATGGTTAACATCTATGATATTATAATTTGCAAATTTTCACTTACCTTCTTTTTTTTTTGGGTGGTGGGGGTGTATTTCCCTGGCTGGGAATCAAACTCAGGCCGTGGGTTGAGAGTGCCAAAGCCTAGCCACTATACCACCAGGGAACCTCCTTCACTTACCTTCAAATGTGCTTTGTTAGTGGAAAAGCTCTTCATTAATTTAGATAGATTTTCTATCTAAATAGATTATTTTGTAAACTCTGTATCCCACATTCAAGTTTTTTTTTAAAAAAAGAAAATATGTTATAATATGGACCAATGTCATTGCGAGACTTCACTAAGATGCAAAACATTTCACTTTTTTCTGTTGTCTCATGAATAGTCAAACATATTGTCACCACACACATTAACTTACAACTGCTTTGCAGCACTTACATAGAATTGACTTAGAAGTTCAGTAATCTAAGGTTCCAATAAAGATGGCAGAGTAGGTAAACTCTGTGCTTGCCTCCTCCATACCAAAATTACAACTAAACAACAGAACAACAGTCATTGAGAATTGCCTGAAGTCTAGCTGAACAGAAGTCCTACAACTAAGGACATTCAGAAGAAGAAGCTGCCTTGAGACTGATAGGAGTGGTGGAGACAGGAAATGGCCTCATCCCTCATCCACATGTGGAAGTTAAAAATAAGGAGGATATCTCTGTCCTGCATATGCCCCCTGAGAAGTACGGTGTCTCAGCTAATATCGTGATCCCCAGCCCAGTGCTTCAGTGCTGGGAAAAGATGTCCCTACAACCTCTGGCTATGAAAACTAGTGTAGATTGTGGCTAAGTCAGGAGGAGGGCAGCTGGAATCAGAGGTGCTTCATTCCTTTAAGAAAAGGGATGGGCACAGACTTACTCATTGATGTTCTCACTTGCTCTGAGCTCCAGAGCTGGGGCAGCAGTTCAAAAGGTGCCATGAACATATGGTGACGAACTGAATTGTCTGGCTTTAGGGTGAGGGCTGGACGGGCAGACAGAAGGATTGGCAGTGGCCATTTTTCATTTGTTGAGCCCTCCCTCAATCCAGCCTGCACACACAGATGCAGGCAGGTGCCATAACTGAGTCTCCATCAGTCATAGCTAATACTGTTTGCCTCACCCTGGTTACTCCTAAAAACTCTTCCCCACCCAAGTTGAAGGCCCACCCAAGCCACTGACTGGCTTTTCCATGCAAATGGCTTCCCTCGGCTCATGCTGAGGACTTTTCTAAAATCTCTCAAAGATTCACAAACTTCAAACAAGCAGCATCATGACATGTCTGTGCCCCTTGAAAGCATCTTCAAACCCAGCACTAGCAGCAGCCAACCTCAGTTTTCTCCTTAGCCTCTGCCTGGGACCTCCAAGCCCAGCACGTGTGGTAACCATCTGCAGATCACTTTGTGTCTCGTACTCAGTAGCCTGTGCAGGGCACAGGGAGCAGCTGACCTTTGTTGCCAGCAAAGCAGTTACAGTTACCTCTTAGGGAGCTCCCATAAAACTGTCAACTGATTTCTCAACAGAAACTTTGCAGAGTAGAAGGGATTGACACAAAATATTCCAAGTGATGAAAAGCAAGTGCTGAAAACCCAGATTACTTTCCCCAATAAAGCTATAATTTAGAATCGAAAGACAGATAAAGAGCTTCCCAGATAAATAAAAGTTGAAGGAGTTCATCACCACCAAACCAGTATTACAAAAAAAGTTTAAAGGGACTTCCTTTAAAAAATGAAAAAAGAAAAAATATAAATAATAAAATGGCAATAACTATATATCTGTCAATAATTACTGTAAATGTAAATGGATTAAATATTCCAATCAAAAGACATAGAAAGCCTGAATGGCTAAGTGAAAACAAAACCCTTACAGATGCTGCCTACAAGAAACTCACTTCAGTTTGAAAGACACACAGACTGAAAGTGAAGAGATGGAAAAAATATTTCATGAAAATCAAAATTTTAAAAAAGTTTGAGCAGTGATACTTACACCAGACAAAATACACTTTAAACTAAAATGCCCATCAATAGACAACTGGATAAAAAATTTGTGGTACAAATATTTAATGCAATATTACTCTGCCATTTAAAAAAATCTTACCATTTGTGACAACACAGATGGACCTGGGGGTATTATGCTAAGTGAAATAAGTCAGACTGAAAAAGACAAATACTTTATAATGTTACTTATATATGGAACATAAAGAACAGAATAAGTGAACAAACAAAACAGAAACAGGCTTACAGATACAGAGAATAAACTGATAGTTACCAGACGGGAGTATAGATGGAGGCTGGGTGAAAAAGGTGAAGAGATTAACAAGCACACAATGGTAGTTATAAAATAGTCACAAGGATTTGAAGTACAGAATACAGAATATAGTCAATAATTTCGTAATAACTATGTTTAGTGCCAGGTGGGTGTTAGACACACTGGGAGGATCACTTCATAAATTATGTAACTGTCTAATCACTATTCTGTGCACCTGAAACTAATATAAAATAATCTTAAATGACAGCTATAATTGAAAAAAAAAAAGGTTATAACAAGAGACAAAGAAAGACCCAACTTGGGGATTTCCTGGTAGTGTAGTGGCTAGGTTTTGGCACTCTCAATGCTGCAGTGTTGGCTTGATTCCTAGCCAGGAAACTACCCAAAAAACAAACAAACAAACAAAGACCCAGTAATCCCACTTCTGATTATGAAGCCAAAGAAACCCAAAACACTACTTCAAAGGGACGTGCATCCATATGTTGATTGCAACATTGTTTACAATAGCCAAGATATGGAGGCAATCTGAATGTCCATTAGTGGATAAACAGATAAAGAAGAGGTACATATATAAAATAAAATATTACTTAGCCATAAGAAGAATGAAATCTTGTCATCTGCAACATCATGGGTGAACCTAGAAGTGCTGTGCTGAGTGGAGACAGACAAAGAAAGACTAATGTCATATGATTTCACTTTTATATGGAATTGTAGAAATGGAATAGGTAAAACAGACACATTGCATCTTGATGGTTGCACGACGAGGAGTTGTGGGGTGGGTGATGGGGTGGAAAAGGTAGAAATTGGTTGTAACAAAATATTCATGGGGATGTAGAGTATAGCATGAAGAATATAGTCAGTAATATTGCAGTAACTATGAATATTGTCAAGTGGGTACTGGGTTTAGCAAAGTAATCACTTCATAAGTTATATTAATGTCCAATCACTGTGTTGTATACTTGAAACCAATATCGTATTGTATGTCAACTGTAATTAAAAAATAAAAAAATATTTTTGAAAAAGTTTGGTTATCCAAGATTCTCTTAAGACTCTATTTCCAGGTATAATGATATATTACTCATGTAATACCTTAAATTAAAGTTTTAATAGAAAAATTCTCTTTGGCTAGTGCATAAATGTAGTTGCATCCAATTGCACACTATTTTGAACTAACAGGTATGGTTTTATATGGCCTTGCTGTGAATAGTCCCTTATAGCATTTAGTCCACTTGCTATACTATATACAATGTGTTAAATAGAGATAAAATACTTTCAAACATGCCTTATAAAGTGATCAGTGACATAGTCATTATAATGCTTTTATTAGAAAAATCTGTTATTAAAGGTTGCATTGACTGAGTTTGGAGAAAAGCTAATTATGGGAAATACTCAAAGAAATGACCTTTAAATTTTGGTTTTTCTATGTGTTTGGTGATGATTCTGTTATTTTAAGAAACCAAAACTTTCAAAGTTTGGTAACTCAGCATGAAAGATGGACTTACAACAATGGAAAATCTCTATGTGGAAGTTACATGATCATATAAAGTCATAATTATTTGATCTGCCACTAAAAGTTTTTCACATAATAAAAAGTAAATTATTTCAAGGCTGAAAAACATGGACTAGAACATTGGCACAGTGTTATTAATTCTGCTGCAAAATTCAGCTGACACTTTGCTTTATTCTGACAATAGCTTTGTTCTAAACTTACTACATGCAAAGTGTCATACAAGGAAGGGTGGCAAAAATAATCATGATAAAACACATTTTATGAATTAATAGGGTTTGCAGGGCAGAGGGGTGGGTATATTAACATACTTTATACGGGCTCTTTGTTTTAGCCTATATAAATTATGTTAAATTTACTTATCGTATTAATTTAATAAGAATCTATAAGATCACAAAGAAATAAATACCCAATTTAAAAAATGGGATGAAGAGTCCGGTAATAAATACTTCCCAGAGATGACAATATTTGAACAGAATCTTGAGAGAGAAATAAGAGTTCTTAAACCAGTAAAAAATAGAAACATGTTTTATTTTATTCATTTTATTTTTAAAATTACTTTTACTTTGTAAAGAAAAATAATATGCTTATTATTTTTGCTTATAATATGCTAAGAAATACTTCATAAATTAATATATATTTTATTTTATTTACTTCTAGTCATAGTTACGTATTTACTGTGTAAAGATGTCATTTCATGTAACACTGATTAGGCTTTCTTCTATTTGCCAAGCGTTGTTCAGTGTATAAAATATCAAGTGATCATAACTTAGCCCAGATAATTCCAACAACACTTTTACCTCTAATTGTGAAACGTCTTTTTACCCAGAAATAACAAAACGGCCTTTCGGGACCTTTCACATGTCTCATTTTTGACAAGGGTTTTTCTCTCACTTCTATGCCCCATTCAAAATTTGTACAAAATTGATTAGAGAGATCTAACGTGAGTCTCAGGGTGGCTTTATTCCATTGAAAAACTATCTTTAGTTTGTATAGTTATTGCAACACTGCAGGAATCTTCATGGACATAATTACCCACGCATTATTACAGGGCAAACACCACAATGGGAGGAAATAACTGCATAAAACAACTGAACCAGATGGACATTTGAAAATAAAACACTAAAGATATGTCAAGTTTTTTGTGGTTAACAACTGTTCACTAGGATAAAAAACACACAATGTAAATAAATCTTGGCAATTCTTACAGCCTAGGTTTTATGGGTGCTGGTATTGTTTTTAATTTTCATTTTTGTTTCTTTAGTTGCTTTCGAAAGAAGGAGCCAACAAATACTTTCCTGTTGCCTTAGTGGTTAAGGGGAAAATCAGTTTATCATTTCCTAGGGCAATGCTAGATGACAGGATAAAGTCAATCCCCAGGAGTCTATGGGAAAATCACCAGCTATAGAAAAATAGTAAATACAACATTCGAGACACCGTAATCTCCGAGGTCTAAAATTAGAACTTAAAGTGGGCACGACCTTACAGGATATACTATTCTCTTTGAAATAATAGAGAGAAAAAGTAAAGCACACTCCAGGCTCAGAGAGCAAGAACAAAGCTTCATTACCTCAAAGCCAGAAGAAAGTTAAGCTTAGAGGAACCTAAAGAGACAAGCGATATTCAAGTAATGGCAAGACTACACCAAGGGCAAAGATATCTTCCACTCCTACACCTTCCCCTAACACTCAGTGTCGCAATACACATGACCTCGTGGACCACAAAAGGAAATGAGTTGACACTGTTTTGCACGATGTTGATTTTGTGTATGCTGTTTCTAGGAGTGGTATCAGCATGCTGCAGTGCTGTGTTATTGTTATTTGAAGAGACTGATACAAGTCCAGGTGTTAAGGTATGTGAGCTCTGGAGTCAGTTTGCCACCACTCCTTTATTGTTTCTATAACTCGGTAACTACTTAATCTCACTGTGCATCCCTTTTCTTCACTATTAAGTGGAGGTAAAAATAGTACCTGTTCACAGTGAAGTTAAGGTGCACATAAAGGGATTAGTTTAGTGTCTGGCCCATAGAAAGAATGTAACAATATTAATGCTCATGAATGCTAATACTATTGTGATCACTAAACCAAGGGGCATTGCAAATTCTACATATTAAGGGATGAAGATATCATGAAAAAATATTTTTAAAAATAGGTATCACTTGGACCTTAAATATAATTCATCTCTTTTTCCATAAAGCATTTTATGTTTTAACTTTTAATTATTTTTATTTACATAACAAGCAAGGTGCCATGTTTCTTTTTTTCATAGAGTACTCATAAGCTGGTTTCCCCAATTTCATGTACTGAGGAATTCCTTTTTATTCATAGACTATGATTTACCTGTCATATCCCAACTTGACCTACATACATGGATCTATTTCTGAGCTTCATGATCTCTTTTACAGTTTATTTATTTTTCTATTTCTTCACTGATACTACAGTTTTAATTCTTCTGGCTTTCCTGTGTTTGCTATCAGTATAATCTGTTGGATAAATACTGAAAAAAAATTATATAGTCTTTTTATTGGATACTGAAAATTAGGGGGGAAAAGTCAGTTCAATGTACAGTGAGCTTCACTAATAAACATTGATTTAACAATCTCAAAAATTCAGCAATGTATAAAAGAACACTGATAAATTGTGATTATTTATAAAATGCTAAGTTGCTTTTACATAAAATATATTAAGTACTATAGTTCACTACATGAATAGTTTAACGAGAAACATAAAGCATAATCTCGAGAGTAAAAGACATCAAACATAATAAGATTCCCCCTGTGCACCCAACACATCCTGCCTCAGTCTACTTTGTCATTTCTGCTTTCTTTCCAGTTATACCAGGTTAAATCCCTGGAATATTTTTCTAACTACAGTCAATCCATTAATAATGGTATTGAGAGTCATTGTTTCAAAAGTAATTTATAAGCCCGAGACTCCCAAATGTGTATCTCAAACCCTAACTACTACCCCGAACTCTACACCTATCTATCCAATTGTTGATATAACATTTCTATTGGAACATAAAATAGTTATTTCAAATTTAACTTAAACCAAATCTCTGATATTCAGTCCAGCAAAAGCAGCACTTCCGTAGCTTTTCTCACCTCAGTAACTATCATTTTCCACCAATTTTTATTTCTTTGAGCTAAATGCACAAGATTGCAATTGCTAGGGCACAGGGTTATTGCATGCTTATTTCAATAACATATTGATTTCCAAACTGTTTTTCAGAATGACTTTACCATTTTACATTAACACAAGCAACAGATAAGTGATATAATTTCTCCACCTTCTCACCATTCTGATAGGTTTGTAGTAATATCTTGTTAGGGTTTTAAATTGCATTTCCATAATTGCTAATGATATTGAACATTTTTATGTGTTTGCCATCTTACATCATCTTCAGTGAAATATCTATTTATGTATTTTGCTTATTTTCTAGTTAGATTGTTCATTAAATTTTGGGAGTTATTTATATATTCTATATTCTAGTTATTTGTTGGATATGGTTTGCAATTATTTTCTCCCAGTTTGTAGCTTATCTCTTCACCCTCTTCACATGAGCTTTTACAGAGCAAAAGCTTTCTGTTTTGAAGAGATCCAGTTTGTCAGTTTTACCTCTTAATAGATTGTGGGTTTTATGTCACATCCATGAACTTTTTGCATAGTCCCAGGTCCTGAAGATCTTCTGCTATATATTTTCTAAAACTTTTATAATTTTACCTTCATATTTAAATCTATAATCTATTTTAGTTAGTTTTTATATAAATGTGAAGTTTAGGTTGAGGTTCTTCACTTTCTGCCTCTGGATAAACTCGTACAGTTAATTCAACATCATTTGTTGAAAAGTTTATCCTTTTTCTATTGAATTGCTTTGACACCTTCACCAAAAATCAGTTGAAGATATTTTTGTGGGTCTCCTTCTGAACTCTCTTCTCTGTTTCATTGATCTATGTGTCTATGCCTCCACCAAAACTACACTACTTCGATTATTATAGCTACAGTAGCCATGCTACATTCTTCTTTGTCTTTATTGGTTTTTTCTCTTTCTCTTTCCTAGGACTGTGTCTTTCTTGATTCTTGGTCTGATGGGTGGTTGTCCTTAACTGTATCATGAACATTTTGTTTCTTATGTTAGGTGACTCTGGGTCCTATTTAAATATTTTATTTTAGGAGGGAGACACCTTGTTTACGGTTTGCATTTTGTTCTTGGCCAACTTTTGTGAGCTGTGGTTCTAATGGTAGTTTAACTTTCAGTACGTTTTCAGTCTGCTTAGTTTCTGTAATGCTACCGGGGGTGCCCACTGGCCTGCTGGTGCTGCTCGGGGGCGGAAGAGTTTTCAAAGGTAAGATGCAGGGTGTGTTTCAGTGGTTGAGGGGTGTTGTGAGAACCCCAACCAGTGCTGTCCAGTCTGCCTCGGTGTCTTTTGTGAGTCCCAGGCCAATGGAGACAGAGAAGCTTTTGGACTAGCCAGCCTGCTGTGACCAGTGTCCTTTCGCTGGTTCCACACACAGGCCTGATGTCTCTTGTTGGGAAAGAAGAGTCTCAGCAGCAAAGAAGCTTCTTGGACTGGGTCACTTGCTGGAACTAGGTCACTTTGAATTGTTCTGCCTGCTCACTTAATTGTCTCTCGGCAGTAAAGGAGCCTCCCAGGCCTGTGGAGATGAAAAACAAAAAGCTTTCTGGATCCAACCACTAACTGTGATTTTGTTCTTTTCTTCTGTTCTGCCACCTGCCCTGCTCTCTGCCCGGAGGAGCAGAGCATTGGATTCATGGGGGCAAAGAGGCTTCCCAGACCAGGCTGTACGCTGCAGCTGTCTGTCACCATGGTCCTTACCCCTGGAAAGGGAAGTCTCAGGCCTGGTGGGGAATGGGGGTGTTCTCCCAGTGGTCTCTCCTCGCGGTTGGGCCGGGCTTCCCTGGTGTCTTTAGAGACTCCTGGTCTGTGCTTGAAGAAATGAGCCTAGTGAGGCCACCCCGTTTTGCTAGGTCAGGGGTCAGGAAACACAGGGGCTGGCTCGCCTTCTGTCTGGTGGTGGAGGTGGGCAGGGACCAAACAGGCTGCTGTGTTTTTTGTCCAGTCATAGGTCCCAAACCAGTTCACCTTCTTTTTACAACCCTTCAGAAGTTTTATCTGGTTGTTTCTTCTACCACGTCCTCGTTTTATAGTTGTGCTGAGGGGAAGAATCAGGAAAAAAATTGGTCTATACTGTTTTGCTTGGATCAAAAATCCTAAATCAAGTATTTCTTTTTAAATCTATTATTTGTTATGCTACTCATCTGATCAAAACGTTCCAATGGTTTTCCATATTATTCAGGGAAAAAGATAAAATATTCACAATGGCCTATGGGGCTCTATATCATTATCTGGTTTCCCCTTTAATGCATGCCCTATCTCTACCCGGTTCACGCTGCCCCGGCCACGGTGACCTCCTGCTATTCTTCAAGCATGACAGCACGTCAGGGATCTGGTACTTACTCTGGCTTCTGTCTAAAAAGTCTCTTTTCTCACTATCCACATGGCCAACTCGTTCATTCTTTTGTTTTTATCAGTTCCGTGTGCCAATGTCACCCTGCCGAAGTATCTCTCCTCTCCTTAGTTGCCTTCATCATATTTATCACCACTTGGCCTCTTATTATATATTCATTCATTTTCTTATTTTACCTGTTTCCTCACTGTGTATGGCACAGATTGTTTTCTTCACTGTCATGTCCAGCTCTTCAACTAGTGTCCAAGATATACTGGTACACACAGGGACAGCCAGTAAACGTGTGATGGTGCTTATTAAAACCCAAACCTGTGCTTTTCTCCCTACAGATTTCTTCACTTTTCAACCACCTCTCCTGTCTCTTGTCCACTTACCCTGCTTACTCCATCATCTTAGTGATTTTCTGTCAGAATTTTCATCATTATGAAAAAGAAAAGATATACAAATACATTTGTGTAGATGCCTGTGAGTATAAAGAAATAATTTTTCAAATTATTACTTATTCTTGCTTTCCTTCTGCTTAGCACTTTTCTGGTTTTTTAACGGATATGTTTCCTGTAATAGTGATGTCCGAAAGGATATTCATGTGGTTAAATGGCTGAGACCTTGCAAGATTGAAGATTACACTTACTTTACCTTCACATTTAAACAAAGAATGTGAATGCTGAGATCTGAAGGTGTCCTTCCCTCCTAAGTTTTAAAATATTACTCCATTATCTTCCATCACATAGTTTTCACATCGAGAAGTCTGATGGCTGGGTCTCTGTTGTTCGTTTTCCAAAATACGGTCCACTGTCGTCAAAGCGTGTCACTTGTAGAATTACAGGTATTTTATAATTGATTGATTTTTTTCCCTTTTGGTCAAAGTCACTTTACATAAGATTAAATGTTGCTTGTGTTTTTAAAAACAAAGTATATTTTCTAGCTATTGGTTATAAAGTTCATGCCTACAAATTGTGATATTTAAATATGTTATATCTGTTTTCATTTAGATTTCACTTTAAAAATGTGTTCAAGCTGTGTTATGAAAGACCCCATTACTCTTTGAAGTTCTACCAGTTTTATTCTGTGTAAATGTAAATTTACTGTGGTGCACCCACATATAGATTCATGAATTGCAGGTATTTTTGTGGGCTGTTATTCTTACCAAGATGAAATACACTCTATTGTACTAGTAAGGCCTTTGGGCTGAAAGCTCTAATATCTGATAATAAAATTGCTATATGTATATACTTCTTTAAGAATCTCCCTCCCTCCCCAATTTGATTTTAACTTTATATTTTCAACATTATTATATCGTTTTGTTGTAGATAGGGCTATTAGTATATAGCAAGATATTATGTCCAATCAGAAAGTGTGTTTTTTATAAAGAAATATATAACATTAAAGTTAACTGAGAACTGCACTCTGTTTGAATTGGTTTCTATCTCTGTTTTATGATGCATTAGCTTGTCTTATATATTTGTATACCTGTATTATATTTCTTTCAAAATCTTGTCCTTTTTGTGTTACAGTAGCTGAAACCTTAGATGTTAAATATTCTGATTCTTCTATTTGTATACCTGTCATTCTGTGCTGGCTTTCTTCAAATATTTGTGTTTACCGTGCATTCTTCCTATAAACTGAGGATAAAGTGACCTGAGAGAAGTTTGTCACTGTATCATGTTTTAAATATTGGAAGAGTTCACCACTATGCAGGGCTGCAAGACACTCCCTTCCCTTCCGCATCCCAAGTCCCACTCAAAGCCTCCATCTGAAAGCAGTGCCTTGCACAGGGCACAAATGAATTTAAGAGAGGAACGTAAAGGGCAAAGACCTCCCAGATTATTCTAAATTTAGTGTCCAAATAATCTTCTTGTATCATTGACTCTGAACAGTAAGCACTCATAAAATTTCTCCCACCTTTCATAAAAATCTTTTGTATTATATATTGTAGATCATCTTCTTTCTGTTTCAATTTAATCACATCAGTTTTCAGTTTTTTTAAACATTGCCTGAAACTTTTAGTTCATTAATTGATCTCTTTCTAATTTTTCAATATTTTTAAGCATTTATAAATACTTTTGTTCTATCATATTTTTGGAAAAGGAGGCTGGCACCTATTGTCTTTTGTCTGATGCAAACTTAGATGCTGAGTTGTGGTTATTTTTATTTACAAGTGTTTGTTCAATGCCTCTATTTAGGAAGCTGGACAATAGCAGAAGCAAGAAGCAGAAGAGATTGTGTTTGTGTGTGTGTGCCCCACAAGAGCTGACTGTGCTTGGTTCTCACTCTTCCAATCTCTTCCAATGTGTGTACCAGAAAGCCTGTTTAATTACACTTTGGGTCTGTAAATCTGCCACTACAAACCATGCTGAGCATTCTACTGCTCTTTCTGAAGCTATACATCTCTGTAGAGGAAAGTATCAATTTTTTGTTTACATTGAGAATTGTTGCATTTTTAGATCTAGAAGGAAATGTTAATAATTATATACTCTAATTTTACTTTTCCAATGAGGAAAATGACTTTCAGCTACAATGTATGGTTTATTTATGGTCAAATGCATAAGGCAGAGCCAAAGCTTCATATCCTTCTGGTGGTTTCAAGCCTGCTCCTAGTGGTTAGCACTTTCAATTTTCATAAATAAAAGAATCCGAGACTGGAGTTAAGTGGTGATATAACCCCTGGATTAATAAATAGTTCTGCTTATTTTTCAAACTATAATTCCTAAATTAGGCTCCTTCCTTTTTTCCTTTCTTTATTTTTTCTTTCTCTATGGAATTTTAAGTCAGTTGCCTGTTTTGCTTTGCATTTATTTATGCATTCATTTATTTACCAAATATATATTGACTTCTTGTTATATGATAAATGTCTTCATAGAAATTTGGGAACAAAATGTGAAGAGAGGGATACAATGATGACAATGACCTAGTTATTTTCCAGATGTACTCATATCTTTTTCATATTTAGACTTATCTTTCTCATATATAAAATAACATAAAGTTTATAATTTCATAATTAAAAATACGAAGGCTTTCTTCCCTTATAAAGCTTCTCTAGTGTGGAACTCCCTTCAGAGCCAGTGAAGGAACAAAGTTCTTTTTGACCCAGTCTAAAAGCTCTACTTCAGATTAGAACAAATTTCTCTCAATTTTAAATCAGTTTAAAATATTTTTTGTTATATTGTTTATGTTTTCAATAAACAGAGATAGGAATATACTCAAATTAGTTATATATATATTATGAATTTTTAAAAACATAAAGACAACTATTAAATGTTTACATAATTTGAAATGTGAAAAAGAAAGTTAGCTACATTTTTTTTTCTGGAAAAAAATAGGAAAAAAATGCTAACCAGAGTAAGAGTAAGTGCGAAGATTAGTAAACATAATAAATGGCACTAAGGTAAAAATTATCTTGAACCAAATCAAAATTAATTTTTTTGGTCCCATCAATATTTAAAGTCTGATTTATTTCAACTGGCCTATGAGACTTCAAGGAAAATGATACTTCAAGAATTTACTGAAAAAAATGTGCAATAAACATGTGTATATAAAAATCATGCTTAAAAAATGTTTTCACTTATTTTGCTCCTGTTTATTTTATTCCCTGACTCTCTTATCCTTTTCTACTGAACACTGTGGATCTTTACTTAAAACACTGAGGATGTTAGAACAATAAAGTGAGGTCTTGGGAATGATGTGCATAAAAATTATTCTAAATGAAACCCTAGAAAAGAATAGAATACGTAGGTATAAATGGATGCAATGTACTTCAAGCTGCAATTCTGCCTATCCTTAGAGAACATAGTATTATTATACCATTATCTGAAAAGGGTTTAATTATATTCACATTATATCCATCTGCCTTAAAACCCTTATCATGTCAGAACATACTGAGATATCTACTTTCTAAACACTCTCACTGCAGAATCCCTTGTGTAAATCTGCAACCTTCAATGGCTTTGTAAAACCCAATAGTGCCTCTAGAGGTTTTTCTTTGATTTTTCTCTGCTCTGCTTAAATTAAATAAACAGAAAGACCATTAACTCTCAGTTATCTGGAAACCCATTTTACACGTTATAATGTTTTTGCAGAAAGGTCTGATAATCCCTAGTGATTTTATGTCTGCCTCTCAGCTATTACTTATCACTTAGATATGTTAACATTGGTATGATCTAATTATTTTCATAAAGGGAAAACTAGCTGTATTTAAAATCATGATAAGAAATCCAAAACACAAATCTTTTCAAACAAAATTTTTATATGAGGTCTGACAATTAAGTTAGCTAACTCATCCTAGAAAAAATGCTACATAGCTCATTACTGAATATCACTACAGTCACCTTTGAAATACTCCCATTGAGAACTATGCAACCATGCCAGTGCCTAGTCCACCCTTGAAAGCAATTTTGGAACTCTTTTTCTGGAATGGCCATCAGAGCTCCCTTTGTATGCCCCTTGATGTCCTGAATGTCATTAAATGTCTTCCTTTCAGTATTTCCTTTATCTTCAGGTAAAACAAACAAACAAAAAGTCATTGGGAGCCAGATCAAGTGATAGGGAGGGTGTTCTCACAGACAGTACTATGTGAGCTGGTGCATTAGCCCAATGTGAGAAATATGAGTTGTTGGTGAAAAGTTCAGGTAGCTTTTGTCTAACTTTTTCAGGTTTCCTTTTCAGCACTTCCAAATAGTAAAGTGGGTTGATTGTCCAGTTGTTACGAATTCAAAATGTACAATCCCTCTAATATCAAATATGGTTAGCCCCATAATTTTGATTCTTGATTTGGACTGACAGAACTTTTTGGTCATGGAGAATGGCTGACTTCAATTGTGCACTTAAACACTTTTTTTGGGGGTGGTATTGTTACAGCCATGTTTCATCACCAGTGGTAACGTCACAAAACATTGTCTTACCTCTCCGAAAGGTCTTAGCAAACTTCCACTCTCCTTTGCTTTTATTCATCAGTGAGCTCCTTTGGGACCATTTGTGCACACACCTTTCTCATGGCAAAATTTTCAGTGAAGATTTTTCTAGCTGTTTCTCTATCATTGTTTACTTGGTGTACTATGCTTCTCACAGTCAGCCAATAATTTTGACATGCAATTTGATGAATTTTTGTAATGTTTTCATTAGTTCCATCCTTTACTGGACACCCTGACCTCTCTTTATCAGTGATGCTTTCTCTCCTTTCAGTAAAATGTTTAATCCATTTGTCCACTGCCACTTTTTTCATGGCATTATTCCCATAAACTTGGACTAATATGTTGATGATTTCACTTCCACTCTTGCCACATTTAACAATAAGTTTAATGGTTGTTCATTGCTCTAATTCAACCTGCGACAGTCTTGCGACAACACACAAAAACACACAACAACAATAATCAGTGCCACTCAGCAAGACACTGCCACACATTGACAATAACATAGCTTTGAGACACACATAGACCAAGGTTATAAAACTGTACTGAAATGTCTGTACCGTGCTGCCAACCTAAGGGCACAGTAACAAGTTTGCAAGTAAATTGTTAGACCTGGTATACACATTTTTATTAGACATTTTTCCAGTAAATTATTGAAGTATCAGTTTCCCTTAAGTCTCATTGTAGAGTTAAAAAAAATGGAACTTTAAATATTGGTAGGGCCAAAAGAATTAATTTTGCTTTTGTTCCTTTTTGTTCCAAAATGAAACAGCATTGATTATAGATGATGTGTTCTGTTCATTCAGAGACCATGTGGTTGATAACAGTAGAATTTATTTAATTGAAATAAAACAAAATGACATTTTTTAAATAGGAAAAATTATGAACATTGATGCCATTTATACAGCATGACTAATTTTCCCAACTTCAAGTGTGCATTAAGAACAGAATAGGAGGAGCAACAAAATGGTGGCATAAGAAGGACCTCTGAAAAACTCCTCTAGAGATTACAACTAATAAAACATCTATAACTCAACTAAGGACTCTCTGTGCAATGCAAAGTCACAGCTAAGAAACTTGCTCCTCTCATTAAAGTATCTGCAGGTGGGCAGAGGGTTAAACAAAAGAGAAGTAAAACAGGAAGTGTAGCAACTTGGGCTACATGCAGTCCCTGCTTGGAACTCTACTGCTGGGAAAGGAGGAGGAAAAAGTGGCAGGAGAGCATTCTGGACCTCACTCTGTCTGTGGGACAGGAGAAAGGAGGCCAAGATGCAATAGCACATGCCACAACCAGACCTCACTTTTGGGCCCCCAGGAGGTACAGACCAAGTCCACAAGATGCAGTGGCTCAACTTCACTGTGGTTCCAAGAGGAGGAGGAGCTTCAGCACTACCTTGCTTTGGCCAGGAAGAAGAAGGAGAAAGGGGGCTGTGGGCATGTTTCTTGGTCCATAACCATCATGGTCTGAAAGACCAGAGTACAGGATGGCTGACCCCAAGGTTCAGCGCAGAGTCCTTGGGGCAAACTGAGAACAGAAAGGCATAATTATGACTCAAATACCTGCATGATCCCCACAGCCCCTGAAAAAAAAAAAAAACAAAGGTATGAATACCTCCTCCTCACAGCCCTCTGCTCACCGAGTATCAAGAGTGACCACCAAAGAAACTACAGAAGCAGGTGTCAGGCTAAGGAACAGAATACCTACAGAGAGACTGCCACAGTGAGAAACCAGCAAAAGGGAGCTCAGAATGAATATGAACAGATAAATAAATAAATAAATAAATAAATAAATAAATAAATAAAAGAGATGGGGGCAGATGACCCCTCAGAAACAGAGCTCAAAGCAATGATTATAAAAATGCTTGGGAAACTTAGTGGTAATTTCAACAGAGAGATAGGAAGCATAAAGGAAGCCACATAAATCATTACATAGGATCAAAAAGAGACAATGATCACATTAACTGAAATAAAGAATAAAAGTCACCAAACTAGATGAAGTAGAAGTGCCAAGCAGTGACTTGTAAGAAAAGGCAGCAGAAAACAACCAATCAGAACAACAAATAAAAAAAGAATTTTTAAAAAATGAACATTATTTGAGATTCCTCTGGGATGACATTAAGGGTAACAACATTCACATCATAGGCCTATAAGAATTGCAGAGGAAAAGCAAGGGATCAAGAACTTCTTTGAAGAAATAATGACTGAAAATTTTCCTAACCTGGTAAAGAATATAGACATACAAGTCCAGGAAGCACAGGGAGTCCCAAACAAGATGATCCCAAACAGGAACACATTGCGACACATCATAATTAAAATGGCAAAGGCTAAAGAAAAACAAAAAGTTCTAAAAACAATAAGAGAAATGCAAGTAGTAAATTATAAGAGGGCACCCATTTGACTCTTAGCTGATTTCTCATCAGAAGATTTACAGTTTGGAAGGGAATGGCAGAAAATATTCAATGTGATGAAGGCTAGCATTCAAAATTGAAGGACAGATAAAGAGCTTCTCAGATATGAAAAAGCTAAAGGAGTTCATCACCACCAACCAGTACTACAAGGAATATTAGAGGGACATCTTTAAGATGGGAGGAGAGATGGGAGAGTGGGTAAAATAAGGGACAGGGGTGGAGAACTTTAGTGTATTGTTACAAGGCAATAATCATGGGGATATAGAGTATAACATGGGAATATAGTCAATATGGTTGCAGTAACTTTGTGTGGTGTCAGATGGGTACTAGATTTGTTGGAGTGGTGGGAGGAGAGCTGGAGGGGTAGGTAAAAAAGAAGATATCAAGAAGTACAAATTCATAATCATAGAATTGTCATAGAGATGTAAAGTGCAGCATAGGGAATACAGTAAACAATATTGTAATAACTACGTATGGTGTCAGAAGGGAACCAGGTGTATCAGAATGAGGATTTAGTATGTTATAAAAATGACTCATCACTGTGCTGTACACCTGAAACTGTTATAATATTGTATGTCAAATGCAATTTAAAAAGTAATAAGAAAACAAGAAAAAAATAAGGAAATAAAAGAAGGAAATAAAAAGTGCACTTCACAAAATTCTTCAAAAATACACTTTTTTTCGTGCATGCTTCAGCAGCATATATACTAAAAATACACATTTTTAAACACATAAATTAATCCAGCTCAAATTTTTTTAGAAAAGATTTCTCCCAATATCAAGAAATCTTTATTTCTATATTACATGTCTTTGTGTATATGAAATGAGTTTGGAGATTTAAAAAAATGAATAACATAAACATTTCTAGAATATATACTAAAGTTAGACATGCCTGTGTATAAGTCTCTAGCAGCTCTTAATTTTTCAGGGAAATGGTTGCAATCAATTTTCTTTTCTATGCTCAATAAATTTGTTCTTTTTTCTATCTTCTCTTATTTTTAAAATGTATTTTGTATACTACATATAATATCTATTGTTTAGTTTTAAAATAGGCTATCAAGTTTAAAATGTTAAGAAATGTTTTCAAAAATTAGACTTTGTTTATTTTCATGTACCCTTTATTCTATACTATATTGATTTCCTGATTTTTATGAGGCCCCACAGGGCTTAAATTTTTTCCTTTTACATTAAAAAGTTTGCTGGATACCGTCTGTTTGTTTTTTAAAATTCATTTCCAATTATTCTCCACTCTGCTTTTGTTTCCAGAAGGCTGACTTTGTTAGTGTACATCAACAAGCTCCCTTCTGCTCTGCTGGTTTCCTGTTGATTCCACCGTTGGGAAATTCTGCAGGCGATCACAGGGTGAGAGAAGAATGAGGACATGGAGTTCTTTCCCCTGGACCTGTCTCTGCAGGGTCACCCTGTGCAGAGGCTGTCCCTAAACTAAAGGTCAATGTTTCTCTCAAAGAAGCCCCTTCTACTCTCCTCTCATTCTAGGTTTCTGTAACTGGTACTTCCCACACCTCTCAGATCTGCTGATAACAGCCCATTAGGGGTGATTATTTGTGGTTTCCCTGCATCCTACTCATATCTTTGTAAATAATTTTTATAAGCTCTCTTCAAAATAGTATACTGTTTGTGTGCCATCTATTTTCTGCTGTATAACTGACTTACACAAATGGATTTTTATCTAGGGTCTCTCGATTACAAATTCTCCACCCTCACTATTGCCCTAATTCTTCCTGATAAATTTAGATTTCTCTTGTGTGCTTCCTTTTTGTTTTGAGACATGCTTCAGTGACTCCCAATAGGCATAACTTTTATTTCCACCACTTTTCTATTTTTCTATCAACAAAAATTTTATGCATCACTAAAATAATTTGAACTTTAAATGTTGCTTTGAAATATATTAAGAAGAGGTCTGTGAATAAAACCTTCACAAAGTGAACAATTTTCAGTTGAAAAGTAATTCCAACTACCAATAGCTAAGTTTCCAGGCTTCTTGGTGGTGGAGTTTGTAGTTGATTAAGTTGTTTTCTAATGATATTATTGTCATACAACATAAACATTAAATAAAATATATTACCTTTTGAGATCTTGTGGTGTTCCACAGGTGCCTTCTCCTGGCGAAGCCTAACATTGCTCTAACAGCAACTGAGAAATGTTTACGGGGGCCAGCTCCAGAACAAGGAAGATGCGAAAAAGGGGAGATTTAGAGCTAATGGGTAATAAAATGATAACTGGCACATCCTGCTTATGGATGACAAAACTAAAACTTATTGAACCCCTATGATTAGTGCATGCAAAGCCCTTTCCAAACAAAATACGCCTCTTAATCATTAATCACTGCATTGCTTCAATAACAAGCCACCCAGCCACAGGATTCTTACTCCATGCAAAATCATGACTATTTCTAGGTTCTATAAATCTGAGAAATTTTTGAATTCTAATTGTAATTCTACTTGTACAAATTATTCATATTATTTAAAATAATATTTGCTCAATGAAGTAATTTTACATATACAGGAATATCTAAATGTGATGATTATTTTTGTGTGTCACCCTGGCTGGACTAAGGGATGTGCTGGTGAACTTATTATACATCAAGTTGACAATGCACTGTAGAATTGTATGCCTGACACCTATGTAATCCTTGCTAACAGATGTCACCCCAATAAGTCTAACAATAAAAATGAATTAAAAAATAAAAAAATAAAAACAAAACAAAACAAAAACAACATTATTTCTGGGGGTGCCTGTGAGGGTATTGCCAGAAGAGATTAGCATTTGAAGCCGGACACAGAGTAAAGATTACCCTCCCCGATTTGAGTGGTCATAATCTAATCTGTTAAAACCCACATAAAACAAAAAGGCAGAGGAAGCAAGAATTTGCTCTTCACTTGAGCTGGGAGAACTATCTTCTCCCCTTTGATATCAGTACTTTTGGTTCTCAAGCCTTTGGACTTAAGGTGAATTGTACTACCAACTTCTCTGGTTCTCCAGCTTGCAAAAAGCAAACTGTAGGACTTCTCAGCCTTCATAATCATGGGAGCCAATTGCTGTACTCATTCAATATCCCTGTCTCTCTGTCTCTCTCTCTCACTATATATCTAACGTTTATTGGTTCTGTTGTTCTGGAAACACTGAGTAGAATAAACTGAGATGTAAATTATAAATTAGGTTCTGTTGACACTTACATCAGGTCAAGCTCTACTTAGAACCTGCACAATTCAGATTCTTAAGTTTCTTTTCTGGATTTGGTCAGCTTGTAATGGGTTGTCTGTCGCTTAGTATCAAATCCTAAATAACTAAAATGATAAAAACCTATAGCATATTTTTCTCATCTTTTCCCCATATGCATCAATTAAGATTTTTTCTTTTGTTTACAAAAATATATATGAAGATTGATACATAACAGGGTGGCAAAAAGTAGTTTGCCATAATCAGAAGTGTCTGGATGCTGATAGTCACCACTTGGAGAACTTCCTTTAATTGCAGAAGTCAAACGTGACTTTTATTCATCTTTTTTATCAGTATATATTGGGTATTACAATTTTAATACAGTTTTTTTCCTTTCTTAAAATATGTATACTTTTTTTGGCACCCTCTGTATATAAAGACCCTTTGCATTTGCATTTTTGTTGGCAAATAGACATCAAATTCTTCACATAATTGGTAATTTTTTTTCTCACAATAATATTTTTAGAAAGGTTTTCTTTTTTGTAAATGACTATATCATATTTCCTAGTGTTTATGTACCAAAATATACTCAACCATATTTTTCTCAGTGGTCTGGGGTTTTGTTGTTGTTGTTATTTTGTATTTGAAACAAAACTTCAATAAATGCTTTTGTTTTTACGTTTTCAAACAATTGCAAATAATTTGGAAGTATAGCTGTGTATACAAAAGAAGGGTATGGCGACAAATCTATTATAAGAAATTGCCATTCAAATTCTAATAACTATACCTTAATTTATGTCTGAGAAACCATTTGTTGCTGAGTTCATGTGGTTCTGATGGGGTTCATTCTCCTCATTCAAAGTTTACATATAGTAAGAATTTCTGATCAGATAATATTACCCGAGTCACAGAAGGTAGTTAAATATGGACATGGGAACTTATCAGAGTAACGTGATCTTATGAAAAGGGACCAGATGCTGGCACTTGTCTTATACATTATAAAGCTTCCAAAATGAAAGTTCCAGAAATGCTACACCGTTTGAGAATTGAATCACTATAGAAGATGGAGATAAAAGAGAGGGAGAGAGAGACCATCATTGGCATTGTTTAGGTCCTGTATCAAGCTGAATCTAAAACTCTTGACTTCTCATCTCAGGAGCCAAAAAAATGTCCTTTAAGAGTTTATTTACCCAATTTGAAATAATTTTTTTACTTGCAATCAAATGAATCTTCTGTGATGAAAAGAGTATAACAGTACACTTTTTTGTTTTATTTTAGGATATTTTAAAAAATGAAAAAGTAAGAGATTAACTTCTCTCAAAGTTCAGTAATTTATAGATGCATCAATTAATGGAAATATTTATTTTTTCACATATTTGCCAACTCAAGATGCTATGAGCCCTTTTGAGTTTTGTCAATACTCTGGTCAGAAAATAGTATCTCATTGTTGTTTCAATTTGTAGTTTTTTAATAAATAAAATTGAATATTTTTTTCTATACACCAATCATTAGAATTTCACATTCTTTGAATGGTCTGTTATATATTTTTATATCTTCATCCTATTATGTCTAAATCACTCAGTGTTACGCTCAGGACTTAAATGGAGTTAATCTATCTAGCAAGCCAGCCAGATACATTTTCCAAGAATGAGTCTCAGGAATGCTGTCATACTCCCTTAGAAGTACATATCTTTACTCATGTTCCTGCTTCTTTTCCTGTGAAATAATTTGTAAAATGTTTGCTGTGCAATGTCTAATTGGGCTTTTTGCCTGACATTCTGTGAAGTCTTAACACACAAATGAGAGAAATGTACGATTTCTTTACACATTTTAGTAGCCAGCGGCTCTGAAATACTGTTTTAATTGACAGAGGAATAACAAATGACTAAAAAGCCTGTTTGTAGAAACAGAGAAATTGTATATTTAACCAATACAATATCTATTATATCATTTCCCAAAAAGTGATTTGGGAACCTCTAAGGATTTGGGTGTATACCTGAAGAAATACATTCTCATGGAATCTGTTTTAAATTCTAACTTGGAAACAATAAACACAGTAATTTTGATTAATTATTTTTTATGAAATAGACCAATCGTAGTCTTATAAATTTTATCAGTTATATAGTATAATGTAATGTAATTAATATAATTATACATTAAGTATATATGTACTACATAGTACATATTATAGATTGTAGAATAGCATTTATCGTGTTTCAGCAGCATTAGTGCAGTTCAGATCAGAGTTCTTCAGAGTTTGTCATTCAGTGTGTTTGTTACCTAACTGAACATCACTAATTGCCATTTGATTTCACCATTTCACATTTTAACATTTCTATATTAAATTTAGTCATGTGTTATTTAATTCTGTTTCCAAAATATGATCACTTCTGTATGATTTTCATGGCTTTTGCTTGAAGCTGAGAAAAGAGCTAGAATGAACATAAGGATGCTGAGCTGGAAGCACTGGGGGTGGGGAGAGGCGCTGAGGCTGTTGCAGGGTCAGCTGAGGACCCCAGGATTGACTGGGGAAAAAGCCAAGAGACACATGTCCTCAGCACACATGGCTGCACAGCTGGTCTTCCTGGGACTATAGTGTAAGTAGTTATTCTTATTAAAAAAAACATAAACTTGAAGTGCACCAGATACCATATGTCTCCTAAATACACCAAATTTGGCCCACTACCTTTCTTTTAATATGGTCTACAAGCTAAGAATGATTTTTATATTTACAAATGGTTACATTGTAGAAGATTATATAAGTATCAATATCCATCTTTTATTTTACCTCTTGCCCCATTTCCAAATATTTATTTATTTGGCCCTTTATGAAAACATTTGCCAACCACTGGAATGGCAAATGCCCTAAATCATTCCTGCCATTTTACTCAATTATTAAAATAATTATTCCATCTTATTGTGTTATAATCAGATTTTTGTGACAATCCAGGAAGATCTAAGCATTATAAAAATGTCATTCATTTTGTTAAAAGTTCATGTGATTTTCAAATATTGGGGAGTAATTAATGGACATGAGCAATAGTATTAAAATTATTTACATAAATGGGCTCTTGGTGACCTATGTTTTCTGAAGTGCCGGTGCTCTCAGCACTTCTCAAGTTTTCTGCTCAACACTAAAAAAGAAAAGGCTTTTATTGATTTCTTTACTTGGAGTAAGGAGTGGGGAAGGGCCATTTATTGCAATAACAGTACCAAGCTGTAGAAGAGAAGGTCAAGGTTAAGGAATATAACGAATGCCTATGAAAGCAAGTAATAAGTCAGTTAATAAATTAGAGGTGGCAGATGACATCTATAAGTGCCTGTCCCCTGGTTACTCTTGGAAGAATAAGTTCCTACCATGGCTGTCAAAGATTATGCATCACTCAAAGAAGTTCATGTTAATCAGTCTATGACTGACATTCTCCTTGGATGTCGTTAAGTCCTTCATGGGGGGCTAAGTCATCATTGAAGAAATAGAAATGAAAATAAATTAAATTGATTCTTTCAGCAAATTGCTTTGCAAAGTGCACATCAGCAAAGTGTTTTTTTAGAAAAGTGAATAAAAAGGAAATTATTTTGATCATATTTGAATTAATGCACAATAATAGAAATAGCATTAGAAAAGTAAACACAAATACAATGAATGTCTCCTAAACCATGTTCTGTTATTAGTAATCAGTGGGCCACAGATTCACTAAGTGTCATCTCAACAAAATATACATGCTTTGAATTTTACAGTAAAATGTTTCAGCAGTACAAAAAATGATATAAGAATAATAAAACAAACACTTATGCACCTGTAAACTAACTTAACAAAAAGCATTACAAAAGTGTAGATCTTCATTAATGGTTAACTACAACCCTGAAAATTTATTTTTGATCCATTCCCAAGCATGTCTTTATATTAAATTTATCTGTGTTCTGAATAATATATATTATGGTATTTGGTATTATAATATATGATATTGTTAAGGTTACTTTAAATTTTAAATATGTGGGTGATACTGTATTGGATATTTCCTCCTACAACTTATTTTTTATTAAATGCCATATTTGAAGATATTATTTGTTAATTGTGCTTCTGTATTAACTACCTTTTTCTTATTAATATGCTCCATTATTTATCTGTTCTAGATACTAAAGTTTGGCTTGTATGACTAATTATATTCATAATCTGCTCTCAGGCTTTGCTTGTCATTTCCCCCTTTTAATCATATATTTTAAGAAATAAATATATGTAATTTTAAAGTATTCAAATTTTTTGTAATTTTTCTTTTGATTCATTTTTAGGATTTGTTTAAAAAATCTTTTCCTCCCATGAGAACAAAAATACTCTTCAAAGTGTTCTTCTAAAAGTATTAAAGTTGTGCTTTTCACATTTAGATCTATATTCTACTTTGATAGGTAATAACTTTATTATTTTTCATCTAGATACCATATTGTTTATGAATGCATAAAAGATTATTTTTTCAAAGTAATTTATTTAGAATATTTAATACTTTTACAGTTTACATTAGACCAAATAAACAGTATACCTGACTGCCAAAAATGATAGCTAGGTAAAAATTATTTAACAAAACAATACTATGCTACACTTTCTATTGTCTAATTTATGTAAACTACCTTTCTTCTTCTAGTGTCATAAAAGATTCTTAAAGACAATTGCCAATATTTTGTAATTTTCAGTCGCTGTTAAATATCAAAATGTCTATGAAATTTATACCTCTATGAGGATTATAGTCATAGTTACTGTGGTTGATTGATTAGATCTTATAAAATTAAGAAGGCTTTACATCAAGGTAACACCTGAGTGGAAGTCTGAAATATGAGTGAAAATGAGTGGACTGAGTGAAGAACCATTGCAGACAGCCCAGGTGGCACAAAGGCATGCAGCTCCACAGAGCCTTCAGTGAAGGGAGAAAAACAGGAAGTGAGACTCTGTCACATCCTCAGGGACCTTGTTAAGAAATCTGGATGTTATGTTATAGGCAATGCAGAGAACTATAGATGAGTTTAAGAGGGGATTTACACATTAAAATTTGTATATTAAAAAAATAATTCTTACAGTAGTGTGTATGCACACGCGCTGCAACGCTGGAGGGATTGGAGTCTGAAGGTAGGAAAAGTATTTAGCTATGCAGCAATTTCAGGTAAGAGTTATCAAGGCCAGCACTAAAAACTATTGAGAGAACAGAAACACCTGTATTTAGTGAAAACTGTATATGGTGACTGAAGTAGAAGGAATATTAAAGAATCACCCTGGATCTTTTTTGAGTAGATGGTTGATAGTTAATAGTTGTTGATAGAGTGGCAAACACCAGGCTTTCGGATGATTTAAAGCTAAGATCAGATAAATTCAGTTTAAAAAATAACTACAGAGTGCCTGCTATTTTTTTGTTTCCTACGAATTGATATTACTCATCTCAGAGAATACAAAACTAAAATACACATAAACAATGTTGCTTGTGTGCATGAAATAATATTTTCCTAAAGCTGTTGGATCGGTCTTCCCCTTTGCTACTGAAGATTAGAAAATGAGGAGAGAATTTCATTGTGGCTTTCGCTGCAATGTTAAATTCTAATACAGTGCTGTAAACATTTTGAATTGTTTTTGTTTAAAGTGTTATGGAATCATATATCACAATACAAATCACATAAACTCAATATAATTTGATTGATGTAAAAAATAAATGAAAATTCACAAGGGTCAGTCAGTCACTTGTGAATGATTTGAGTGACATTTAATTTTCCATTGTATTTTATTTATCTTTTCCAAATGTTCTATTATAAATATACTCAAATTTAATATTTAGATAAAAGTTTATGAATTTTTTTTAAAAAACTGAATGTCTTAAGGGGTCTTGTCCTCCTAAATTTTTATTACAAGCCTTTGTGTTTGAATTAAAAATAGTTTTAATTGTGTAATACATGTCCAACTTTTCTATAAGCATACAGTTATTTTTCTTTAGGTTAACTCAAAGCACAATACTTCTTTTTAACTTGTCTGTGTATATTTTGACATGGGCTTTTATTATAAACTTTATTATTATTTTCATCAGCTGTTGTTTTAAGAAATCACTACTAAATAGACATTCTTTGGGTGAACCATTGTCTTGCCATTAACCTATCTCTTCATGAAAATACATTGAATAGTTCTCTTTGAATATTTTCACAAATTCTCATTCATAAAAACCTAGAGATTTGAATATCTTAAAACAACCTGTTAATCTCCACTTATGAAAAATGCCTAATGCTATCCTGGGAGACTGCCATCTGTCAACACCCGATCTCAAATTATTTCTACTGAGAAGTAGATGGTGCCACATTGTTGTTCAGTAGTGTAATACCTTCTTCCCATTGCTAGCCCCTGAAACTGACAGAGATAACTGGACTTTATTTACGCTAACATTCCATTAGCCATCAACTGCCCCCTTTAATTTGCTCTGCTTGATGGAGAAGTGGCTGCTTAAAAGCCATTCACTGCAAGCTTTATAGACACAGGCACAGAGCCAAAAATAATTCTTATTTCCCTCCTACCTTGAAAGTAATATTAAAGGTATAGTGTCTTGTGACTTTGTTGAAGGCAATCCTGCTGGAGCTGGGACTGACTGCACACTCACCTTAATCAAGAGGCAACTGTGAGCTGGGCTATAAAGTCATTGAGCAGCCCCTGCTGGCAATTAACACATGACATGCTGACCATTCTTGGCAAGCCTGAATCAGGAGCCTGGTGCCAAAAAGGCAAGATGAATCTTGAAAACAGTGTGGCCATCTGTTGGCATTGCCCATTCTTCTCACAGGGCTTAAAGATGGCACTAACACCCATGGTGCCTGCTTGAATGTATAGCACAGTATTTTAATTCTTAATTGTGAAGAAAAGTTTTGTCTTTCCTGAAGATTTGATCCTTCCCAGTTCTATAAGATGAAATGTCTAGAATTAATGATTTAAACTTCACAAAAAGAAACTCTTCTTCCTGCTTAATATTAGCAAGAAAAGTATTATTTGGCTCATGAGAAATCAGTCCATTGGCATGCGTCTGGCAATGACAGTGGAAGTAAAAGTGATGTACATCCAGGGCCGTATTTCTTGACCCCAGGCTTCATCTCAGGTCAAGGTTATCAGACTTAGCAAATAAAAAGGCAGGATGCCCAATGAAATTTGGATTTCAGATAAACAGAAGTTTTGGGTAGGGGAAAGGGGAAGGACATAATTATGCTAATTTTTTTCTTACATGAACTTCAAAGTTAATTAAGAATCCTATATTTCATCTATGACTATTTTAAGCTGACTTCTTAAGGCCTGTTTACTTGTCCATGGTTCCTTTCTCCCATCCTGTCTCACTGTACTTAAAAACCATTCAGGAAATTTCTTAAAACTTACAAATACACACACAATTTGTAATAAATTTCATTAATGGCATTAAATGTACATATACAGCTTAACTTTTTTCTGAAATATTTTTTATTTTTCAATTACACTTGACATATGGTATTAATTTCAGGTATACAATACAGTGATTAGACATTTATATAACTTATGAGGTGGTTATCCCAATAAATGTAGTATCATCTGATACTATACAAAGTTATAATAATATTATTGACTATATTCCGTATACTATGCTGTACATCCCTATTTACTATCCTATAATTACCAATGTGTACTTCTTAATCCCTTCCTCTTTTTTACTCACTCCCAATGCCTTTCCCTTTTGGCGACTATCAAAATGTTTTCCATACCTATGAGTTTGTTTCTGTTTTGTTCTTTTAGTTTGCTTTTCAGACTTCACATGTTAGAAAAATCATTTGTCTTTCTCTGTCTGACTTACTTCAATGAGCATAAAACCCTATAGGTTTATCCATGTTGTAACAGATGGCAAAAATTTATTCTTTTATACAGTTGAGTAATATTCCATCGTGTATGTATGTATGTATGTATGTATGTACGCATGTGTGTGTGTATGTCTGTGTATGTCAATTCTTCTTTACCTATTCATCACTTAATGGACACACCAGATGATGCCTCCATATCTTGGCTATTGTAAGCAATGATGTAATAAACACATTCCCTCAAAGTAGAGTTTTGGGTTGTTTTGGCTACATACACAGAGTGGGATTACTGGGTTCTTTGTCTCTTGTTATAGCCTCTGTTTTAAAGTCTATTTTGTCTGGGATAAGTATTGCTACCCCTGCTGTTTTATTTTTCATTTCCAGTTTCATGAAATATCTTTTTCCATTCCTTTATATTCAGTCTCTGTGTGTCTTTTGATCTGAAGTGGGTCTCTTGTGGGCATTATATGTAAGGGTCATGTTTTCTTACCCATTCACCTATTCTATGTCTTTTCTAGAACATTTAATCCATTTACATTCAGAGTAATTGCTGATAGATATGTAGTTATTGCCATTTTATTATTCATATGTTTAATTTTTTTCTTTTCATCTTAAGAAGTCCCTCTAAAATTCTTCATAATACTGGTTTGGTGGTGATGAACTCCTTGGGTGCTTTTTCTTGCCTGGGAAGTTCTTGACCTATGATTTGAATCTAAATAATAGCCTTGCTAGGTAGAGTAATCTTGGTTGTAGGTTCTTGCTTTTCATCATTTTGATTATTTCATGCTCATCTTTCTGGTCCACAAAGTTTCTGTTGGGAAATTAGCTGACAGTTTTATGGGCGCTTTCTTGTAGATAACTAACTGCTTTTCTCTTGCTGCTTTTAAGATTCTCTCTTTGCCATCAACCTTTGATATTTAAATAATAATGTGTCTTGACGTGGGTCTCTTTGGGTTCATCTTGTTTGGGACTCTCAGCACTTTCTGGGCTTGTCTGTTGCTTTCCTTTACCAAGTTGGGGAAGTTTTTTATTATTATTTCTTCAAACAGGTACTCTTCTCCTTTTGGTAACCCTATAATGCAAATGTCAACATGCTTGATGTTATCCAAGAGGCCCCTTAAACTATCTCCATTTGTTGTTGTTGTTGTTGTTATTGCTGTTCTGATTGGGTGTTTTTTGCCACCATATGTTCCAAATTGCTCATTCAATTCTCTGCTTCATCTAATCAACTGCTGATTCTTTCTTATGTCTTATTTTTCATATCAATTATTGTATTCATGATTTTTGATGGGTTCTATCTTATGTTTTTTATCTCCATTTTATATTTTCTATTTCTTTATTGAAGTTTTCACTGAGATCATTGACCATTCTTATAACCAAGGTTTTGAACTCTGTTATCTAGTAGATTGTTTGTCTTTATTATGTTTAGTTATTTTCTGGAAATTGTTCAGTTACTTTTTTATTTAGGGCATATTTCTTTGTCTTTCTATTTTGGCTGTCTTCCTGTGTTTGTTTCTATGTATTAGGTAGAATTGCTATGTATGCTATCATCAGTAGAGTGGCTTATGTAGTAGATGTCACTTGGGGCTCAGTGGTAAGGTACTGAGTTATTTGTACATTGTTGCCAATGTATGTATGTGTTGGAAAGTTCACGAACTTAATTGCTAGATTTGGAGGATGATGAGAGCTCTGATGGCCATTCTGTAAAAAGAATTTCAAAATTGCTCTGAAGGGTGGACTAGGCTCTGGCATCAGTACATAGTTTCCAAGGGGAAGTACTTTGAAAGTGACTGTAGCAATATTCAGCAATGAAGTATATAGCACTTTTTCTAGGATGAGTTCTTAAAATTAATTGTCTGACCTCATACATATGTGGCCACACATATCTAAATATTTTTAGTGAATAAAATATCAGATTTTCAAGTGGGGAAATCTTTATAACTAAGTACTGTACACTTTAATTTTATAGGAAATTATAAATTATTCTTTATTTTTATTTTTATTTTATGAATGCATAATCTTCTGAGGGTAGGAGAGAGTCATTTATCACTTTCTCTGGTATTTTGTCCATTTCAGGATTTTATTTCAGAAGGGAAATTTTTTAAAAACCTGAAATATTTTATTTTTATTAATCTAAAATTTTATTAACAACCGTAGAGTTTGAAACACCAGAATCTCAAATATTAAGCATTACTACTACCATGACTCCCAAATACCTAATTTTTGAGTATATTGCTTTTGGATTTTGATTAATTTGAGAAGGAAAAGTCTAGGTCATTTATCAACGGTGGTGGAGGAGCTTGGCCTCCTCATATTCTGCCCCAGCACCACCTTCCAGTACTCTAGAGTAGACATGCTACTCTCACTATTGCCATTACTACTGTTCCTCCACTAGTACTGTCACTAGTACCTCCACAATTTCCCCTGTGGGTTTTCAGTCATCTGTGGTAGAAAACATTCTCTGATTCTCAACTTGAAGTTCAAAAATAATTTTTTCATGTTAACAATAAAATAATTTACTACAAAAAGAGAAAGCTATTTTACCTACATTGACACAAATTAATTCCTATCTTTTATATTTCTTAGTTTAAACTTTAGTATTTCCTACGTACTTTGTTGCAATAATAACTTTAAAAAGAAAGGTTTAAAGGTTTTATCTTTAATTTTTAAATAAATCATTATACTGTAATAACAAACACTACTGTAACTCTTATGCTGTAACTCTTAGTCTGATTCCAGTGTATGTTAAATCTTGTTCTGAGTATTGCAAACCAGAAATAGGTGGTGGTGGTTATTATTATTATTATCACTTTTTGAATGAGGAAACCAAAAGAGGAGCTGTTAACCTGGCTAAGGTCATTCAACTAGTCCATGTTAGATTTAGGTTTATGAACTTAGGCTGTTGTTAAACTCCGTATTTTTTGCTCTTAATGTGAACTTTGTTCTGAAGAAGACATACTTTCATCACAAAGGCAAATTCTGTAAGTGTAACCCAGAAATACAAATGAGAATGTTTCCTTCATTTATTGCAGTTGTAATCAAGGTGAATCCATTTCTCTTATATTTTACATCTCATTCTTAAGATATTAACTAAATTGACAATTATAGTAATGCATATGAAAAAGTGAGTATCTTTTTCTACTAAATTTGACTGAAATGACCAATTATTTCTCACTAATCAACTTAATATTCATTGTTCTGACAGAACTCTTCCCATCCTTGACCTTTAATGTACATTTTAATGTATTTTTTAAAAGATAATAGATGTTCCAGGAAAATCCATGATTCGTGCATTTTTCTAAGGGCAGAATGAAACACAGAACAATGCACTGAAATGCCCAAATAAACACAGTCAGCGTTTCTTTTAATGTGGGGAGATTTTTCAGAGTACTATAAACAAATAATTCACACACACACACATACTCACACACACGAACTCAAAAGAAGATTAAGAAGATGTTCCTGAACTCATTTTACCATTTATTTGAAGATCTATATTAATTAAATACCACTTTAATATCTTTCCTCTAATTTATTGATATTTCCTGCTTCATCATAACTCTGAGCGCCAAACCGTGCAGCTACATCTCCAGTAGAGATTTAAATACCTGTCCCAACACCTGTACGGAAGGACTATGGCTGAATCATAAACACATGTTCTGCTGAGGTAACAAGGTCATCAGAGTCATAATTTTACTTAATTTTTTTATTAGTCAAGGATGATAAATATTCTGAGAATCCAAACAAAATACTTAAAAATTTTCCACAGTAAAAGTATATGACATTTACATTATGCAAATATAAGTTTTATGATAGAGTGCTATGACATAATGACCAGAAACCATCTGCCATTTGGTTCTTGCTCACATAGCTTGGGTTTTATTTCAACGTGGGTTGCACAGCAATGGTCTAAGGAAGGTGACCTTCTCAAACTCCAAGGAATAAATTATGATCAATTTTTAAATCAGTAGTATCAATCCCTTCCCCATTTACTAGAAATGGTTTTTGGATTAATGAACACTATTCTGCATAGCATAAGGAGAAGTCTTCTGGTGACTTCTGGAAAATGTTCTTTTTCCTGATAAAAGGCAAAAAGAAAATGCCCAAGGAGAAATATATTTTTCTTCACACCCTTAGAGAGTTGTTTGAGGATATGTGGTTTGGATCTGCATCAGACATTTTGCAGCCATGAAGGACAGCCAAGAGACTTAAATGGAGCCAACCAAAACCTTCATGTTCCTCAGATGCAAAATTTAACCATTTCTCTGCTATTCATAGTATGATAGCAATGCTCTAATTTTATTTAGTAAATCTGTTACATGCAACTGGAAGCATTCAACATGTTAAAAAAGAAACATTTCCCAGTAATGTTTTATTATAAGCTTATGATTTTTCTATATAATGAGAGACAAAAATGTAAATTTTTAGTGATTTCAAGGTAATAGGTCTGTATTTCCAGTTAGTCGTTGTGAATTGAGGTAAGTAGAAAAAGAAAAACCTAGAAAAGGTAGTTTTCCTTTCTCCACAACAATCAGGTTAGTGCTGCTGTTATTTGTCAAAGAAGCAGGAGAAATGGGTTTAACTGCAAAAACAAGCTATGATACACCCATCATCCAAATCTTGTTTTTTAAATACTATTCTACAATAAAAGTTACCAAGTCTTCTGAAGAAATGGCTAATTCTAAGGTAGAGGTTGGGGGAAAAAATACAAGATGAGCCTGGAGCATTCAATACTATAAACCAAGGAAGTTTCACAAATCAAAAGCATGAAGTCATGTCAAAAACATCAAGAGTCAATCTGAAAAATCCCCCAGTGGCCAAAGCAGGAACAATTTGAGCAACAAAATAAATATCCTGGAGTCAGTTTGAAATATGCATGGACACATACTTATATAAATAAATGATGGAATAAATAAATGGGGGAGAAAGAAATTCTGAACAAGTAGATACTTAATCCTTCTACAGTTGGAATTTAAACTCTACTTATTTGAGTATCAGCTGGGCTTTGTGATTTGCTCCCAAACAATAGAATATGAAAAGGGCAAAATAGTAACCTGTGGAGGACAAAACTGGCAAGCACTACCTTCCCTAAGTGATCACGTTAACATTAACGGTGCTAAGTCATGTTCATACCATGTGTTGCCTGTCATGGTGGGGTGAAGGGGAGTTAGCCTCAGTGATATTCTTCCCCAAACCCCTAACACCAATCTAATTATGAGAAAGCTTCAACCAATAGCAGATTGAGGGACATTCTCTGCAATCATCCTTAAAACTGAACATCAAAGAAAGACTGGTAAATTGTCACAGACTGAAAGAGATATAAAGGACATAAAAATATCCTGGATTAGATTTTGGCACATAAAATGGACATTAATAGAATAACTGGTAAAACCCAAATAAAATCTGAAATTCAGTCAACAATAAAATGCCAATGACTTTTTCTTAGTTTTGACAAGTATACACAATAATGTAAGATGAAAATATTAAAGGAAATTGAAAATGGGTGAGGTATATATAAAACATTTTTAACGCTAACTTTTCTTTAAATCAGAAATTATTCCCCAAATATTTTTTTTTAAAAATTCTCACCATGACCTGTAACTAGGAGAGAAAGTAGGGGTGGGGTACCAACAGATTTTGGTTTAAGATAATAAGAGTATAATAATACTTTGCAAGAGCACAAGTCTGGAGATGCAAATATCTGCTGTTCTTTCGTAGAAGACTAACTCAAGTATCCAAGTCTTCAAATCCAGACCATCTTTGACCTTATCAGTAAGTCTGCTATTATCTTCATTGCTTTTGAAGGATCCAGAATCTACATTAGACAAATTTAACTTTGATTTTAATAATGACTTACTCAAGAACATGATTGCGAAAGCAATGTCAACAAATGAAGATATTTGTAAAACCGAAAGAACCTCTTATTTGATGTACTTTAATAACATTTCTTCCATTTGCACATGGTAGACGTGGAAGGCACAAAGTAATAACTATTTCTGTTAGTTAAGTTGGTTGCTATGGTTACTCTGCAGCTGTGATATAACAAAGAAAGTTGCCTTTATCAAGAGGCAAATAAAGCTTAGCTTTGCAAAAGTGTCATTAACAATTTTGGGGTTGCGGGGCAGAGATGAATGTATTTATATTGGAAATTCAAAAACATATATGAAGGGGAAAACTTTGTGCCCTTGAAAAATAGAATTTTCTTTCTGAAATGAGAATAATTTCAGAATAATTATGGTAATTCTTTTGCATGCAATGGGTGAATATATTTGGTTTGGTGCATAAGACAGTACTTAATAATATACATACAAAAAGGATAGGGCAAAGGCAGCAGACATCTTATGTGTGATGAACAAAAAAAGATAATCCAAATATTGTCCTCAATGCTGTTAAATGTACCAAACCCTGCTATACACTTGCCTGTATACGTTCAGACACTTTATTCCAGGACCAAAAACAACGTGACATATTGAGCCACTGTGCTTGTTCCCTGAGGCTCGTAGGTAAATTGCCTTAGGAAAGGCAGGTAACCAACGTCTAAAATGTTTGAGTTTCATTAAATCTTTCATTTTGCCCTCTTCAAACTTCAATTAAAACCCCTTTGACATGTGATATGCTGGCATATTAATTGCAATAAGTTACTGCACACTAGATGCCAAATGTCAGGACCTTAGTATGCAAACTCTATTCTTCCTGCTTAAATGAGAACTTGACTCTCTTTGTCTTTAAGTTCCTCTTCGTCTCAAGTTCCTTGAAAGGGCTGATGTCATAACTTGACTATAAAGAAAAATAATGAAAATACAGTTATTTATTTAATTAGTAATAGGGTAAATCCTAATACAATTTGAGTAGAGTTCAGTTTGGGGTCCCTCTCATAGAACAAGCAGATTTTAAGGACTGGCTTAATACTGATCTTTAAACTTGAATTTCCCACTAATAAAGGGTAATATAATGTCATATAAGATCTTGTATTTGTTCAGATCTTTTAATTCCTTAGGAACTAATATGCAACAACTGAATAAATAACTCTACACTCTGTTTTAGCAGCACAGATGAACGGTGATAGAATCTACCATGTCCACAATCAAAGATGAAAAGGGCCATTACCAGTTAGAGAATCAAAAGTAGAAAGCTGCTTTCTACTTAATTACTGATCAATTTACATAAGACTGTAGAATATACAAGCATCATGTGTGACTAATATTTAATCTTAACCTTGGAGGAGAATACTTTATTCCATGCAAAAATAAGTTAACAAATAAAGATAATGAGTATAGTGTGAAAGGAAGCCAAGTATTTGGAAATTCTATCCTTCAAAAATATTTTTTTTAACTCGTAAATCATTTTTTGGAAGTGACTGGTATAATTTGATTTTTGGACTACTTTCTAGAATTTTCTTTTGAAGTTATCACAAGTCACCCTTTACTTTTCATTTTGTTTGTGCCCTATCGCTAGATTGAAAACCCTTGCAATCAGAATCAGAATTTTTATCATTTTCCCAATTCTGAGCCAATTATCAAGTATTTAGAGAACGCTTGAGTTTATGACTTATAAGATGAAGGAGCTAAGATGAGCTTATATAAATTGTCTCAGAATCTATGCGATTGTCAGTAATTTGGGAAGCTAAGTGTTTTAGCATTAGCATGTTTTTCTTGATTCAGAAATCTTCTGAGGAGGTGTTGGTACACCTGATACTAAGGGCTGGCCTTCAGAATCATTTTCACCTTTCTCAAATGCTGTTATCTAAAGACTTGCACTCATATCCTGAAAAATATGACCTCTGACTTCTTATTTCCTCCAATAAACATCATAATGGCGACTTCCGTTTTTAAATTTAAGCCTTCGCTTTCAGAATTTTAATCCAGTTAGTCTTTCCCCGGCAGTGTGTAATCAATACTCAAGACTTATTCTGTCTTTTCCAAAGAGTCTTCATTATAAAAGTAATTAGCTTTATAGTCTCCTCTCACAAGCTCTATTTCGAGGATAATTCATGAGAAAAACTTGTTTTGTTTATTGCCCAATTATTTGGCATTTCCTCCTGGGCTTTCACTGATTTCAGTTGATGCTTAATAGCAAACCATTAGGCTTTAAGTATTAATAATACAAAATGTACCAATGTTAGACCTTGAGTAAAAAAGTCTAAATTTTAATTTTTGGAAGAGGAATTGAATTGTACAAATATACAAT
Source organism: Lyroderma lyra (assembly GCA_004026885.1). Lineage (NCBI taxonomy): Eukaryota > Metazoa > Chordata > Mammalia > Chiroptera > Megadermatidae > Lyroderma > Lyroderma lyra. Next base: position 155,145 of record PVJL010002911.1, read on the forward strand.
TAAGGGGGAAAATATCATCATAGTTTTGGAAAAGTATTTAAAATAAAGTTTATTACACAATTTATACCAAGAGTTTGTACATACATTAATGACTTCCATATGCAAGACATTTCCTTCACAACAGGTCAGTCTTTTTTAGGACTTTTCAACTCCATGCTATCACTGAAAATCTCATTTGCAGTGGATGACACTTGAATATTCTTGTATGAAGCTGACTCAATTGACTGCAAATGCAGGATATTGTGTATTGGTGACTCAAGTCCCTGAGAGTTCTACCTACAAAGTGAGATTTCCTTTTGTTGTCATAAATGGATGGAGTCATTATTGATGTCAGCAACTAGCAGCTCAATAGAAAACCCTTTGCGGAGTCCCCATTTCTGAGTGATGAGCTCTTGCTCATGTTTGTGTTTCAGTTAAAATGCCACATACTTTCTACAGGTTGATCACTTAGGGGGAAAAAAATGAATCAAAAGTACTGATTGCATATATAGAATGGTTCATGGGAAACCTGACAACTTTCTGTTGTCTTCTACAAGAGAAGCATCTTTTATTTATTAACCTCTTATTATTTAAATAGACAGTTGATTTATTTAAATAATATCGTATATTTTTTCTTGGCAAACAATGGGTTAAGATACTTATGAAAAATTATGCACATAGTTCATTATTTACCTGAATTGAGATATATATGGAGTAAATTTCTCTAGCTGAGTACACCTACATAAATAGTTTGATGTAAAAAAAACCAGGATTTCATTGAAAATATATGGGATTTTTTTGTAAGACAAAAATTTTTATTAACTCTACCTAATTATACTTGACAAAATCTGTGTGTTACTTTATGATAAAATAGGTCAAAAAGGAAATGAAAGAATTACCATAGATAAGGCTTGTCTCTTTAACTCATTTGTTAAGAAAAATATCTCTTTGAACACTCTACTGAATAATCTGTTCAAAATGATCAATGCAAACATATTCTTAAATTTATAACTGGAAATAAAATTGCTTGAGGACATCAAAGGATTCCAGACAGTGTGTCCTCACACCAACAGAGGAAGTGTCAGCAGCGGCCCAGTATTTAAAAATTAAATTCTGCACTGCTGCCAGGGGCGGCTCACCGAATAACCAGTAAGAGGCATTGTAATTGCTGGGAAAATAAATTGTTGAGGGAGCTAGTGACAAAATCAATTTAAAACTTCTTTTTTCAATCAGAATAATGTGGAACCTGCTTTCCTTGCAATAGAAAAGAATGTGCTGGAAAATGACTGTTTTCTTCCTTGCCATCAGCCTGAAAAAAAAAAATCTTTCTTTCCTTTTTGCTAGGGGCATATTTATATGGTACTTTGTTGTGCTCTAAAGCTTGATTCAAATGGAGCTGCTAACAAGGCATATCTTTGCCTCTTGAAGCTCTCATGGACTCTCTGCTTTTCTAATTGCCCAGTAAAAGTGCAGCATCAAGATTCTAGGGCGACGGCTAATCGCTCATTAAGTGCTGGGAGCAGGAGAGCTCTTACAGAATGAACAGCAACCAGATACAGTGAGCAGATGGCTGCTCCACATTGTAAGGCTACTATCAAAGACATCCTTCATTTAGAATGTGCCAAAAAGCCATGGATGACTCTATTAACACAGTGGGTTTTTTTTATTAGTTAAACGGCTTTCTATATTTAACTGAAAATTTAGAGAGCTTGCACACTCGTATTTTTTTTCCCATTAGCAATCGATCTACTCAATAAAAGATCCTTACTACTATATCTCAAATTCCTTTTGTATTCTTAGTAATTCAGTGCATGATTTTGAGTTTTAACTGATTATTAGGTGTAAATGAGGGCTTGCAATCAGGGAGAGCCTCACTCAGTAAAGTTGTTTTGAAAGTATTTTACCCCCTTAAAATTTGAATATTCCCATAAAGTAAAAAAGCCAAAGGTACGCTGCATTGGGGTGAGGGTGGGAAATATTTGTTTCTTGTTTTATTTTTATTCAAGTAAGCTTTATTAATTGCAGTGCTATTCATTTAAATTGCAAGGCTTTAGGTTTTTTCTATGATTTTCTGTAGCAATTTATGTAATTGAAGGTAAACTATCAGTAGGCGGATACCTGCAGCAAACTACACTACTCTATATTTTCTTTATTGAGAGCTAAAGAAATTAGAGGCTTTGAGTAAGCTTAAAATAAAGATGTACTCTTTTGTGGTGATAGGTTAGCACTGAAGAGTGGAAGCAGAAAATAGATTAGTTTTGGGCAAATCATTCCTTCAACCTAGGACTTCTTTATAAAAAGATATTTGGCATTTCTGGTAGAAAGCCTTTTGACTTATGAGATTCACAGTGTCATTTGTGTTGCTTTTACTGTAATTCATAACAAGAATCATCTGGCTAAGAGAATAACTCATAAAGAAAAGAGAATAACTCACAAGACTCATAAAGAAAAATAGAGACTTCACTAACTTAATGTATTCTTTTGTTGATAGAACTTACAGGGTACTATCTTTACAACAGTCTAAGGAAATAGATTGTTAAAAAACAGTATGTGGTATAATCAGTAGGCCCTTTGGGCATTTTTACTTTCTTTATGGAGAATAAATTCAACAATTTAGGATATAGAAAGAAATATTGACTCTTGGGGGGTGGATATTTATTCAGCCTTCCTATTAGGAATCTTGGAGTTTGAACATAAATCTTAAAGAATACAAAATTATTATTTTCACATGCACATTTGCATAACACCTTTCCTTTAACTTCCCATTCACAGTCCTCATATAGATCACGGCTTGCTAATTGCTCACCACATCCTAGGATTTAATCACCTGGTCCATCAATAGGACCTCTCACACTATCTTTATCCACCTTGTCAGTAAGTGACATTGTTGGTAATGAAAACAACAAATCTATTGATAGTATCCCTCAATGCAGTTGAAGGCATCCTACATTAGCTCTGCCTTGGAAACCAGTCTATTCTATTACAATTGACCTTCTCTTGCTGATTACCACACAAATCATAGTCCTTTACCCCCTTCCCCATCTATTAACATATATCTCCTGCAGCCTTTCAATTGCCTGACTTCAGTTGATAATTGGATTCAAGTTTGAAGCACAGCACTATAAGGAAAAGCCTGGAATAATTCAAATGGAACACCCTGGCCTAAGGCTGAGACCATATGTGAAACTCAGATTTGTCTCAGTGAAGCTTATTGCTTTAGCAACAAGAAAACCCATTCACATGTCATAAAATTCTTTTATTTTAGAAGATAATTTATTTAGAGCTGTCGATGTAATTGAACACCCACAAAATTGTAATACTTAAAGGGACGGGAAATTTACTTGACATTTTAAAATATTCAAAAGAGAAAAAAATACACTTGGTAAATTGTCTGGCCTTTTTTCTTGAATCTCAGTCTGTCATTAGTAACCTTAAATTATATAATATAAAAATTAGAGACCACCAAAAAACCAGTGCTTTGGCAGCTATTCATTTTCAGCACTTACTACTCAATGTCTACAAGCATTCCAATTTTGTATTACTCTTCTGAAATTGATGAGTTCTTTCTATTCAATTATTAAAAGAGACAAATACTTTCTCAATAAATTTAAGTTAGTGACTGAATAGTACATATATAATTAGAAACATATATGAAAGTGACTAAACACTGCTTTAAACTTGTGTGTGTCATTGATAGGTATGTAGGTTCCTGCCAACCCTCATGGCTTGCCCCTGTCTAATGTTCCTTAATATGGATCTTAAGAAAGATTTTATACATTTTGAAATGTTGGAGAAAACTTTATCTCCAAAGAGAGAAAACTGCTCTGTGGAGAAATATCAGTTTCTTCTAATAACTAAATCATCTTTTCATGTAACTGGCCTCCATTACTAACATAAACCCTAGTGGTATACACAAATTCATATGAATTACCCTAATAATAATTGACCTAGTAGTGGATTGTTCAAACACTCATGTCATAACATCTTGAGGTGAAATAGTTATAAAATACTTTATTTTTCTCATTTTGCGGATAGCCAAGTTGAACGATGCAAGCAGGAAATTGAAACAACTCAACAAAAAAATTATAGAATCCTCCCTCTTAAGATATAATTATAAAGCATTTGTGTCTTATCATAAGTATAACAACACATGGCAATAATTATCAGTTACTTCGCAAATAGAGAGAGGAAATGACCATTTCTATGTCTATGTAACTGACATTATTTTTGTATTTGTATTTAAATATGTATATAACTGCTTCTTAGGAAGTCAAAACGTTTCAAATGAATAGTGAGGCAAGTGTGTACAACTTCCCCAAATTTCTAATTTCTAGTGTGTAGGTCCAGGTGCTAGAAGTATGTGTAATTTTATGTGCTCAAAATTCAGCTACTGCCTGCTATCCACTTTATTCTGGGAACTAGAAAGCACTGATTTCAAAGTTGTAAAGAAGTTCACAACTCACACTGCATGGTGAACTTAATAATGCAACAAGTTGTTGATGCATTGTAGAATTGTACACTTGGACCCTATGTAATTCTTGCTAACCAGTGTCACCCCAATAAGTCTAACAATAAAAAATTGTAAAAAAAGTTCACTTTCTTTTTAATTTTTTTTAGTTCATAAAATAACTTTTCATTCAGAAGTTTTTGAATGTCAGTTTTAAAGATATCTGCTTCTAAGTTTGATATCAAAGAGTAAAACAAGTCTAAATTAATGAAATTAATATTAATAAATGACTAATTTAACTGCACTTGATTACTTCAGAAAGGACTTTTGAACTAAGACTTGTCAGATAATTATAATACAAACCATTGCCCTCAGAAAACAAAGAGGCTAATGTGTTGCAATGTATATTCTAAAACTACTTTGAAATTAGTAAAACCCCTTCTGGTTAATTTGTTTTCCTGTACCCCTAGTATTTTTTTAAAATATATTTTGTTGTCACATATTTATTCATTAATTCCAGAAACATATTATGTTGGTGCAAAGTAATTGCAGTTTCACATTGTAAATTTTAAATCATTATAACTAGGCTCAGATACATCTTTATTAATCAACATAGGAACCATTACAATCAACACACTTTTGCCAACAAGACATAAGTTTGTTTATTTCTATAGCATAAAAATCCATTCTTTGGAATTAGACAAACTCTTGGAAAGCATTTTCTGCATCCTGCTGGTTGTGGAAGCATTTTTTTCTACAAAAAGTTGTTGAGATGCTTGAAGAAGTGAGAGTTGGTTGGTGAGAGGTCAGGTGAATATGGCGAATGAGGCAAAACTTTGTAGGCCAATTCGTTCAACCTTTGAAGCTTTGGTTGTGCGACATACAGTCAAACGTTGTTATGGAAAAGAATTGGGCCCTTTCTTTTCACCAATGTTGGCTGCAGGCATTGCAGTTTTTGGTGCATCTCACTGATTCACTGAGCATACTTCTCAGATGTAATGGTTTTTGAGATTCAGAAAGCTGTAGTGGATTAGACTGGCAGCAGACCATCTAACAGTGGCCATGACCTTCTCCTAGTGCAAGTTTGGCTTTGGAAGTACTTTAAATGTTATTCTTAGTCCAGCCACTGAACTGGTCATCACCGGTTGTCATATAAAATTCACTTTTTGTCTCACATCACAATCCGATTGAGAAATGGTTCGTTGTTGTTATGTTGAATAAGAGAAGATGACAGACACTTCAAAACGGTGATTTTTCTGATTTCCGTTCAGCTCACAAGAAGCCCACTTATCAAGCTTTTTCACCTTTCCAGTTTGCTTCAAAAGCCAACGGCCATAGAATGGTCAACATTTAGTTCTTGAGCAACTTTTCGTGTAGGTATAAGAGGACCAGCTTCTATGATTGTTCTTAATTTGTTGCTGTCAGCTTCCCATGGCCGGCCACTATGCTCCTCATCTTCAAGTCTCTCATGTCCTTTGCAAAACTTCCTGAACCACCACTGCACTGTACATTTGTTAGCAGTTCCTGGGTCAAATGCGTTGTTGATGTTCGAGTTGTCTCCTCAGCTTTATGACCCATTTTGAACTTGAATAAGAAAATTGTTCGAATTTTTTTTTTGTCTAACATCATTTCCATAGTCTAAAATAAATATACAATAAATAGCAAGTAATAAGTCATTACAAAAAAGCATAAAGCGATAAATGCACATTAAAATGATGTATAACATAACCACATTTATTTAAGAACGTATTCCAATATCAAATGGCAAATTTCAACAATGCAAAAGGCATAATTACGTTTGTGCCAACCTAATATATGGACCGTCTACTATGTGCCTAGCAGTCTACTGGGTTCCTTGAAAATACAGAAATAAATAAGACGGTGTGACAATTCCAATCTCCAGGGATTTCTTGGCTCTGCCACTTCGCGTGGGTTAGCTCTGCCTTCAGCCTGTTGGCAGGAAAGCTGCCGCAGTTGCAAGCATCATAGTCACATACAACTAGGTCCAGAGGAGAAAGGGTGATGAACCTTATTTGGCTGTTTGTTTTCCTTCTTTCACAGGAAGACAACTGCTCCCAAATGTCCCCACAGACTTTTCCCCTGTAGCATCAACAAGATTAGTTCACACACCTTGTCCTAATTCAGTCAGAGGCCAGAGCAATGTGATTACCACGATTGGAGCCTGAATAAAACTTGAGCAGAAGAAAGATGTTGAATCAAACACAAGAATCATTAGAGGAGCAATGAGGAAATTTCAATGTCTTACCCTTTCTCTTATGATTTCCCTGTTTTCATCCACTTAATATTGCATTTAATTGATCCTCTTTAATTATAAAGCACTGAGCTATTATGGTTACTGCAAAGAATTTGTTGACCTGATGAATTCTATGTTTAAGTTGTTCTTAGTAAAGGTGTGTATCTTGAACTTCCTCTTTGTTCAATGTCACTGTGACCCCAAAATCTCAGGGGTGAGACTATTATACCCCTTCTCCTTGTGGCTAAAACCAGACTATATTTCTAGCAGCTGTCTCTAGGTATTTTAAACTACTGAAATCCTACATTTAATTTCACATATCTAGTACAGACTTCATGTTTTACAGAATCTAGTGGAAAAGTAATGTCTTTTTTATTTTTCTCTTTAAAAATTAATTGAGGCTCATTCAACACAGTATAATGTATAAGTTTTAAATGTGTGCTTCCCCCAACTTAAAAATTCATAAATAAAGTTAGAACAAACGTTTAACTTTCCAAAAATGCACCTAGTGCCTATGGTTGTATTTTTAACAAGCTAAAAACAAGTTAGGGAAAAAAAAGATGCATGTATTAATAACTGAAATCTGAGTATTCCTCAATACCATAAGCTTTCAGAAACATTTATAACTATTGCTTCAAATGTCCGATAGTTCTAAATCATATTGCAGATATGTTGGGTAATTAGTGTTAATACTTCCCACTAATGTATACAGCTTAAAATCTATCTCTAATTTTTCTCTTCTGGGCATCATACTTTAAAAATGGAACTATATTGCTTTTCTGAGAATCTCTATTTGTTAAAGTTGGGATTACTGTTCTCATTTTTCCCCTATATGTAAAATTGTTTTGTTCAGAAATTTATAAAAATGTTGTGATTTTTTGAGAAATGAAATTTACAACAATTAAACATAATGGTAGAGAAATAGTAAGATGTAACCTCACTAAAGTAGCCACAGGTCTAACTCAAGTAGATACCTAATTGAAAATTAGGAGTTTTGATATTCTGCCACCAATCATGCGTGCTCACTGTTCCTGGACATGTATCTTGATATCACTGATCTTCAAATCCTTATCTGTGAAATGGCCAAAAAAGGGAGCAGTATTATTTCACTGGAACATGAAAAATAATACAGCACAAGAATTTTTGTCAGCTCTTTTAAACAGTGTATATTTATGCTTCCTGATAAACAGGAAAATAAAAAACATAGATTCTTTTTAGTATCTATTATGAATCAGACAAACTAGTGGTGAAAAAATAGAAAGTGGCATTCACAAATTATACAAATTAATGGTTTCAAACTTCATTGGGAGACAAAACTAATTAGCCCATGCTTTGGAGATTTAATAAAGTGAGTAACTGCTGGGAAAACTACAAAAAAATATTTCTTATTAATAGTAAGTCAAAATGCAAAGATAAGTTATGATTTGCTTTGCACCATAACTACAGTAATAAAGACAAAGCATAAAGGTAATCAAAGAGTTGCCCACAAATATAAATTTGGTTTAAATTCTTCATTTAATTGACCATATATATGTAAAACATGATTATGATAGCTCAGAATTCTAAGTATGTATACCACTGCTCAATAGTGGTAATTTATTATACTTAAATAAGAAAAATAGTCAGAGAATAATAAATCATGTCTGGAAAGCTAATGCTAAAATGGTAGTAAACATCACACACATATCATACTACATATTAATTCCTCAGTGTCAAATCTACCTGCATATGGTAAACATATTTGTTTATTAATTTTGTATATTAATTTACACAATATATATTTGTCTTTGAGCAGCAAAACCATGTGTAACACACATCACTTAAGGCCAATATTAGGGCAACTTTTTTTATAATTATTCAATAAATATTTACTGATGTATTATACTACTTAAGAAACATCTTCATTTTCTGAGTAATCTGTCCATTCTTGAACTCACAATACAACAGTATTTTGTGATGAATTAGCATATAAATTTAAAAAAATGACGCCATTTCCAAAAGTCTTTATGTTTCAGGGGTCAATTTTTTAAGTTTATAAAGCCAGGGATAACATTTATGTCAATTTTAATTGAATATTTGTAATTAAGAATCTAAATGACTTACTGAAACACAAATTTTAAAATGTACATAATGTAGGACAGAGTCACCAGAAGAATTCCAGATACCTCAATTTTGGTTCATAATCAGTGATATTTTCAGATTTTAATGCAGACATAACATTTTCATAGACATTTAAGTGAGCAACGTAAATGGCTTTAGAATAAAATCACAAAATCTCAGTGATTCATAAATCTTCATTGTGATAGCTAGACTAACTAGTTCAATCTCTGCCTCAGAGAAACACACACACACACACACACACACACACACACACACACATTCCTAGGATGATTCCATAACCTCATTTAATTGGACATTCCATTGTATACATTCCCCTCCGATAAGTAAAGAAATCAATATGACAAAAAGGTCAAGCAGTATTATTACATTATCTGCGGGTTCTGTTGTCTTTCTCCAAGACCAAGTTGAAAAATTCATGCTGTTTATCTTTTGGCAGAAATCCAAAAATAAAGGAAAAGTAAAGAGAGCTCTTTGAAGGGACAGGATAGGAGACTTACTACGCAGTTGGTTGGTTGTGTAAAGACAATATTTCTTTCAACTTTTGTAATGACATCAAAGTTTATGAAAATATGTTTGAAGCTCTTCCAGCTCATATGAGGATACCTAGCCCATAGTTTTACATTCTTGACATATAATAGATGATAAAAATAGACACTTTTATTTCTGTACAAATAAAAATGTCTGGCTAATTTAGACACACGTGGCCCCTTGTAGCATAAATGGTCATGGTAATTTATGTTAAAGTTGAAATTGACAACATTCAAAAAACAGGCTGCTCTTCATCATTAACTGAAATTTTAAAGATACCATAGCATCTAAGAAGAGTGTGGAAGTTGTAAATATTCTAAAAACATGTTTTGCAAGTAAATGGAATTATGAGAATAGAAATAAAACACAAAGCCTGTCTGCAAAAATTCCAGCCATAAATCCCTCTATTTTTCAAATTACATGGCTGGATACTTTCCAGACAGCCCTCGTGTAGTTCAACAGAAAAGCTAGAGTAAAGAATTGATACATAAGCATGTGCTTAGCCAGTCTGCTAGCCGCATTGGCTTCCTCCTGTGTTCAGGCACAAAGCTAGATTGTATTTCTCATCCTCTCTTCTAGTTAGATGTGGCCAATGAAATGTTAGCTGAAGTGACGTTATTCTCCCATTCTAGGTGACCACAATGGAAATGACTCCCATTATGTTGTAGTCATGTGGTAAATATCCAGAGTCACAAAAGTGAATGACTGTGTCCTATCAAGGAGGACAGCTTCTCACAGAGCCACAGGAACCCTGAGCTCTCATCTAAGCAGAAATACATTATCATTGTCTTAACTATTGAGATTATGGGTTTGCCTGTGACAACACCTAGTGTTACTTCAACTTAATGGTTCTCAAACTTCAGCATCCATCAAAACCACCTGGAGGGCTTGTTAAAACACATCAAAGAACACCCCCTCACCTTCTGACTCAAGGAGTCTAGGTTGAGACCCAAACATTTGCATTTCTAACCATTTCCATATGCTGTTGCCCTTGGCAACACACTTTAAAAGTTGCTAAGATGTCTTGTCCCGTAAGACACAGTCAGTGGGTGAACAGGAAGGGCAGCGCAAGGTTGGTGAAACACAGCAGCCAAAAATAAGTTTCAAGTGGGGCCAAGGGGCTCCAGCCTCATGGACTGAAAAGAGCCCCAAATTGGGTCACCGTGTAACTTTTATTGGTGAGCATACAAGGAAGTGAGGCATGTATGGGGAAGTAAAATCCTTCCTCTTTCCAAGGTCTGTGATTATCACACCTTAAGACTGTTCCCAAAAGTCCCCATTGTGTTCCAGCACATTTTATGCCTTTATACATACATATATATCCCCAAGGCACGGTGTCATTGTTATTGTATAAACAACATTAAGGGAGGGAATGGTTGAGTTCATCCCATCAAATCTCAGGCTAACCTATAGTGGGAAGCAAGTTAGCCAGGGGGCAAGGGATTAACCTCAGAGAGGGTGAGGGGCTGTGCCTCACCTCTGTAGAGTCCAAGCTTTCTCCTGTTGACCCCTATGAGACTGTACCTGTCTTAGGTTGTTTGTCCCTTGAGGAATCTTACCCGTCATTGACTAACCAGCTATCCTCCAGGGCGATACAGGGTGCCATGAGGTATTCTATGCCCCCGTGGTCTCCACACTTAGCTCCTGCCTTAAGAAGTCATGAGAATGCATGAGGGGACAGACGGTTCAGCAATTGTAAGGCAACACTAATTTAAGGTGTAAGCTTTGAGGCGTAAAAGAATTTATTCTTGTTTTTCTGCTCTCTATAGGTAGAATCAATCTCAATTTTCTTAATTTTAGTCTTCTTCCATAAACAATTCTTTCTTTATTAAACTAAATAACAGATTTTGAGAGCACATTAAAGACGAATTATTTTTACAAAATACGTCATGCATTCTTAATTGAATTGAATTGATCAGTATTTCTGTTCTATTTTCCTCAATAACCTCTACCCAGGTCATGTGATGGTCCCTGTAACTCACCTTAAACTTATGTGAACCTTTTTTGACATTCACTTGCTTTCTTTCCTTTGATTGCTATGTCTTTTAACTCCCAGGCCCTTTAAATCTCTGTGCTTCCCCGGGCATTTGTAAATGACAGGGAACCCATTTACTGCCTTTCAGAGCCTTCAAATCTCTCCAAAATTAAAATCTCAAATTATTGCTTCAGTTCTGGTTTCTTGCCTTTTTAGAACTTCCTCTGCTGGTCATAAATATTTGAGCACAACCCAATCATTTAAAGATTTACAACATGTAGTTTGTTGGTTTCTTTAGGAAATTTTAGGGGGGAAAAACCTACATTTTTAACTAAATTATAGAAGCAGCATGAAAAGCTTATAGTTTTCTTTTTTCTCTCAAACATTGTTAAAGTGATGGAATCACATTCTAAGATAAACACAGACTCTTAGTTAAAAATGTATAAGTCTTTCTGTCTGTCATCTACTATTTATATGTGCTTAGATGTAGAGAAAGATAGATATAAATATAGATATAGGAAGAAATACCAAATTTCTCTAAAGAAAGTGATTTAAAATAAGTTATTTTCTCTGGAAAATGGGAGACAATATAGTACTAAATTGTAGAGTTTTGTAGTAATTAAAAGAGAAGACCTATGAAATAATGCCTCACACAGTATTCAACAATGTTAGGTACTATTTATTTAATTCCTACATGGGCCTTTTAAGGAATAATGACTTCTACTGATGGCTAGAAATGTCCCACAGCTCTCCGTTATTTAGAAATTAGCTTGGTCTTCTGGGGGTTATTATTAGCCTGAGATTAGGTATAGGATGCTACCTTTTGGTATAGGGGACTGTTGCTCTATAAATGTGGAAGATAATAAATTTAGAGGTTGCTGGACAAAAGTAAAGGTAAAATAATTACAGAGATACCAAAAAGGGTTTTACCTAATATAAAATCCTACTGGCAACTAAAATTATTAAAGTAAATACATTGTAAAGAGCCTTCATTCAAAGATTTTCTTAATGCGTAACAAAAGATGTTTGACATCACGACAGCACACTTGTTTTATTTTTTTGAAATGACATTAGAAGAGAATAGACAGACAGGAAGAAGGGAGTATGAAGACTTGCAACCACTAAGCAGAAAAAGTGAACCAAGATATTAAGGTGGTTGCCATTATATTTGGATTGGTTGGTTTTTTCTGCATGCCCACAAACTTGAAGCTCTCTACTGCTAAAATCCCATGAGGTAATGGCCTCTTAAAACCCAGCAATATTATTATTATAAGGTTCTTTTGCAGGTTTTTAACTCTCTAAACTAGCTTTACTTAAAATTTGTATTAATTTGTACATAGGATGACAAAGAACTGTGGAGAAACTATGGTGGAGAAAAACGTTGTCTAATATTAGGATTTTGCTATGTTGTCATAGAGAAAGGTAGACTGAATCACCTTAAATTTCAGTGGGTTTTTTAATATTGTAAGATGATTTTTTATGTTAAATTTTTAAATTTAATTAGAATTAACTTTGATCAGAAAAATATTAAGGGAACTTTTAACAATACATAATTAAGAAAAGATATAATTTATAGAGAGACAAGAATGAAGAATATATAAACTAATACATAAAAGAAATCCAAAAATGAAGTCAAATTAATATGTATATCACAAATAGCAAAATATAGTAGTTTTAACAGGATACAGGTTTGGGGACAATTATAACTGATTTTCATGAGACTTCAAATTTGATAACATTCTGTGTGGCACTATGGAATTGCTGTTTAGTTTTTAATAAAATAGTATAAATTCTTCAATAAATCCATCATTTTATTCTCTTCTCCAACCTATCTAGGATTAATATTTACATACTATGACAACTTTCTGGTTTCTATTTCTCAAAGCAGATGAGAAAATAAATGAACTTAATTTCTGAAAGTCTCGGTAGCATAGCTGCAATAAGAACTTGGGCCTTCATAAATTTAAACTATTTAGAAAAAAAGCCATACTCTCCTTACTTTTTATTTCCCTGGCTTTCTTAAAGAGTTTCCAAAAATGTTGCAGGTATTAAACCATTTTATATATATATATATATATATATATATATATATATATATATATAAAGTCTAATATATATATTAGGCTAAATGTATATATATTAGACTTAATATAAATCTAATTAAATTTGCCATGAAATATCCACATGGGCATAAAAATGAAAAAGTATTAAAAATTATTTTACATTTTTAATATAAAACTTTTAAAATATTATTTTGAAAAAATAATTTAAAGTAATAATTGAAAAAACATTTCCATTCTAATATATGCCTGGGTTCATTGACCCTTTCTGTGTGTGCATAGGCGTGCAAGAGAAACACCTGGGCCATGCCAGAATGAAATAAAACTACCGCCTGGGATAAAAAAGTGTACATATCTCTAATACTTCAGTATACCAGGAAATCTAACAGAGTTCATATGTGCAACAAAATGATATTCTTATAAGTAAGCATTGACTTTTCTCTCCTTGACAGTGCTGGAACATAGGTAGAAAACATTCTGGAGGCCACTTGGGAGAGACTGTTCTTTTTTGGGCCATGCACACTTACAAAATGCAAACCTATATCTTTGTCATGAGCTAGTGTGAATGTTGTTATCAACATGGCTCAGTCCACTTTAATATCATTATCTCCATAGTATGTCATCTTGAATGTATAGTTTGAAACTTTTCAGTAGTATCAGAGAACTATATTTATTCCCAATATAATAAAAATGTAAAATTAGGACCCATTTCCTAAAAAAAAAGAAAAATTTAAAAGCAACACTAATATTAGATACAATTTGTCACTCAAAATAATTGTGAAACTATTCAGTGATTTGAAATTAGTTCTTCACAATGTATTTTGAACCATCTTTAAGGATCAAAAGAGTCATAGCATTTGACTGGAATTCTAAGACATTTAAATTTCATGAAACCCTGTTGCTTTTAATTGATGTATTTACCCCAGAATGAACTTCCCTTATTTATTTAACAAAGAGTATTAGGATCCCTCTCATTGCCCATTAGATAAGGACTCTTATCCTCTTTCTTCTACTATTTTTCTTCTTAGCGTTCTCATTGTAGTGTTTCAGTCCTTCTCAATGAATTACACTGATGGCATTTTTAACCCTGCATTGACTATGAAGACAAACTTAGGCTGTTATTACATTTTTTGTTAAATAGCTTCTAATCTTTCTCCAATCTACTCTCTGCTTCTATTCTTACATTTATCCAAGGGCTGCTGTAACCTCCTGCTGACCTGATTCTCTGATTCAACATGATTCCCTCAGTTAACGTTCCCCTCGCATGGAGTTTTCATAGCACTGCCAACACTGTCTTTGCAGGACACTTTGACCATGTCTTCCTCTCTGCATATGCACACTGATTCATCTTTATAATTCCCTTGGACTTTCCAGGATTCACTCTCCTTTCTTTCCTGAAAAAATGTATTTCTCTAAGCCTATTTAACACTAGATTACTCAAGCAAGTATTTAGGCTTTTGTGGGGTGTTTTTTTTTTTTGTCCATTCAATAGTATTTTATACTATTTCCAGATGTACAGTATAGTGGTTAGACATTTATATAATTTACAGTGATTCCACACCCATTGTTATTACAACATTATTGACTATATGCAGGCAACAGTTTAAATCCTGCTTTATTCCTGAATTCTTTCCAAAGTAGAAGACAAAATTATTTCACTTAGGTCTGATCACTTGTATGATTGGATTGACTCTCTTTTTTGAATTAATTTAAATTTTTATATTTTTAAATTTTATTCATACAGACACATCTTTATACATATTTATAATGTTAGCAAAAACACTAAGGTAAGAAAAATTATGTTTGTATAAATCTTCATAGGACATTTGAAACATTATGTAGAGATAGAAATTTTGGTATTGATTTAATAACGGAAAACATGTTCATAATAAATACTAGAACAAAAATGTATGTGAAGTTCAATAATCAAGCAGAGCTTCTCAAATTACATAATGATAAGCTACTTTTAAAAAATCTGAATGGTTACAGCTCACATAATACTATTTAAGTAATCTTAAAAACTATCAAACATTAGAATTTTGAAAACAAGTTCAACATTAACTATAATTAAAATATTAATGTAAAGTATAATGTATAAAATATATACAGTAAAATAGAGAATATCAAACCAGAAGAAATAAATGTGAATAAATTTTGATTTATACTGTTCTTGAATATTAATAGCTATCCAAAATTCATGACTTGGATCTTAGACAATATCAGTAGTTTTGAATTGTATCAGTAAATATTAGGTCCATTCTTGAGTTTTAGAAAACCCAAAATAACACTGTCTTAAATAAGATAGAAGCTTAGATTTTTTCATGTAATGGAAAACTAGTCTAATATGAAAGTTTCATAATCATCAAGTTTTCAGATTCCTTAGATAGCATTTGTCACATGATCCTCCACACATGGTTACACTTTGTGATTAGAAGAGGCTGCTTAAACTCAGTCATCACATTTCCATTTTAGTATATACAGTTCAGCCTAAAGGAAAACAACAAGGATGAAGAAGGGTGCTCATTCCTGTTAAGAATACTTGCCAGAAATTACAACATCTCACTGGCTAGAATTAATCACCTGTACTCACCTGGCTACAAGGGTATCTGGGAAATATGGTATTTATATGTTGTGTCTAGTAAAAATCTCATATTACTAAAAAAGAAACAGAGTAATTATTGAGGGACAAATAGCAGTGTCTGCCACAAATTCATAATTATAAGTTTTTTTATCTGAACATAAAATCAGTCTTTTACTTTATCCACAAAAGGTACGTGTGACCCAATTCAAGCCAATATCAGAGATTGACTCTCAGGACTCGTGTGGGTTACCAGATGAGAATTCTCATGTACTAGACTTGGAGTCATCACACTCTCAACCAGAAGGCAATGGGGCCACCAATTTGAACCTGAGAATAGGGCCAACCAAGAGCCAAGATGAGGATTTGGTGATATCATTTGAAGTTTGAATCAAACTGTGCCTAGAACCAGTCCTACATATATGTGTCAGTAAATTTGTTTCCATAATGACATTTTTTTTTGTCAAGAGTTTCAGATTTCTGCTAGGCCCAATACACACAAGATAAGTAGTCCATAATCACACAGGCAATGTATGTCTGTTTATTTTCAATTCTTAGCAGAGTTTACATATTAAGGTAATGCTACATTTGCAACATAGCAATCAAAATATTAGTATGAAGAGCAATGTCCTATATATTTTACTAAGGCTTAAAAAATGTTACATGCTCTAGATAAACACTGTCTAGTGTAAATATGATGCAGGCCACAAATGTGAGTCGTGTATGTGATTTTAAATGTTCTTAGTAGTCATATTTAAAAGGTAAAAAGAAAATATGAAATTTACTTAATATATTTTGTTTAACCTAACATCAAAATAGTAATAACATTTCAACATGTAATCAATATAAAAAATTAGTTGAAGAGTTACATTCCTTTGTTTTCACACTTTGTGAAATCCAGTGTGCATATTGCCCTCAGAGTCCATCTTAATTCATTCTGAATATATTTCAAGTGTTCCATAGCCACATGTGGCCAATGCCTGTGTTGAAAGGCCATCATTCTAGTCCAAGTTAATAATAGGAATAAGCCATTCCCTACTCAGCGATTCTCAACCTGTGGGTTGTGACCCCTTAGGGGGTCGAACAACCCTTTCACAGGGGTCGCCTAAGACCATAGGAAAACACATATCAGATATTTACATTATGATTCATAACAGTAGCAAAATTACAGTTATGAAGTAGCAACAAAAATAATTTTATGGGGGTCACCATAACATGAGGAACTGTATTAAAGGGTCACAGCGTTAGGAAGGTTGAGAACCATTCCCTTAAAGAGTATATAGAACTTATAAACCAGTTGAATCTGTTATCATTTTAAATCTTTAGGTTTTCTTCAAACTACTTTGATAATTTATTCCTGTATACACAATTGAAAGTTCATTGGCAAAAACTTGCATATAGACTAGAAGACCATCAGCTGCTCTGATTGAAAGTAACTAAAAACCTAGTTTCAACTCTTTTACAGGGGAAAAAAGGATACATGGGGTTGTATAATTATGAAGTGTTAGATACTTAATACTTAAGAGCCAGGGAATCAAGTGTGTCATGGTCTGCGTTGGTTCTACTTTCAATAAGGAAGATAATTCTAGATTTCTATCCATTTGTTTCAAATTCAACAGAAAATAGCACTATTTTCTAACTGAGTCCATAAAAACCCCAACCTGATTCCCACTGGCCTAAATTTACATGCCTAATTCCCAAAGAAGTCTGTGGGGATGGGGTGGAAATTCAGGTAGATTGAGATGATTTATTGTCCTAGATCATATGTATGTCAAAAGCTGGAGCTGGTGATAAAAACTGTCTCTCCCTGGATGAAATGTGGGCAATGGTTATTTTATCAAAGAAAAACTGGAAAAATAAATTCAAGACTGGAGAAAAGTAGCAGATGTCTACTGCATCTCATTAACAGCTTTTAATATGCTTTATTACTGTGATTACATTTGTTTCCTCAGTCACAATTTGTGCATTTGGAATTTTCTTCTTTTCTTCTTGCCTAAAATTACTAAATTCTAAGTATTCTATCATAGTTTTAGAAGAATTAAGACTAATCTACTTGTTTTATTTTTTCTTTGTATTTAGAATTTTCAGCTTCTATTTTATCAATTTCTTGTGTGTGTGTGTGTGTGTGTGTGTGTGTTTCCAGTTACTTTTGTGATTGACTGAAATTGTAGAAGCTATCATGAAAGAATTTGATGGCTTTTACTCCTGTGCAGAGCCATGTATTAATTTTTTGCATGTTTAGTGTCTATTTCTAAAATTACCTGTGGCCCTCCTGCCTTACTGCCTCTGTTCTGACCAATTCACAATATTAGTGCTTGGATACCTCTGTTCCAAATCTCAGTTTTAACTGTAAATCAGTTATCTTCATGTAGGATTAAATAATCACATATGGTTTCAATTTCCTTATTTGTTCTCTTAACTTTACCAACTTTTACAATGTCTATATATGACTCTATAATCAGAAAAATAAAATGTTCTTTTAAAAAACACTTAAGTATATCCTAAAAGCATTTTAATCATTCAAGAATAAAGAATACAGTCTTCTTAATTTCTAGATAGCCTCTTTTATGAGTTTGTGATAATAGGTTGTAAATTGACCTCTAAGACTTCATTCTGAAAAATAAAGTTAAACAAAAGAAAAAACTTGATTGAAGAAGGCAAGATGGTGACTGGAGAGGAGGTCCCTAAAGCCTCTCCCAGAAAACGCAATTGAACGGCTGCCCAGAAGCCAAGAAAGAGGACCCTGAGTGACAAAACGGCAGTTGAGAAATCCACAAATCGCAAGTAAACACCTGAAGGTTGGGAAGAAGGGGGCGAGCGGGGGAGAGGGAGGGAAGTAGAGACGGACTGCAACAGGACAAAATCGCTGCTGACTATTCAGAGCAGCGCAGTGCATGGGAGGGGAGAGACCACGGGGGAGCTGGGCTTTGGAGCTGAATGCTGGGGACGAAGTTTGGGAGCCAGCCTCTGGAACTTTTGAGTGGTAGAAGGGCTGAGCGAGAACTCTGGACTGCAAAGATGACACCCCAGCTCTAGGCCCCCTGGAGACCTACACAGGGCTGCACTTCCTGTTCCCAGCCCACTGCAAAGGTGACCCTGCTGTCTCAGGCCAGACCCACAGCTTTGGACTTATGGAGCATGCACTTCCTCATGCACCCCAGGGTTCTGAAAGCGGTGTGAGCCCTTAGACAGCCAGATGCTGAATCAGGGTGGGAAAGAAAGGCAGATTTGAAAGCATTTCCCCAAGTCTCAGATCAGGTTCCCCAGCAAAGGGCAGAATGCAGAGACACCCTTGGAGGGCCTTTTGTTGGCCTCTCCCCAGGATATATGCACATAGCCTCCAAATGCCGTAGGAGATCAGAAAAAAGAAATAAACAACTCCCTCTCTCCCAAAACTTGACCCCCAGTGCCACCTAGTGTGTGCCCTACAGCAAGACACCACAAAAGCAATAATCTGGGCACTGAGCATAAAGCCCTCATGTCAAAGAGGAAGAACCCAGCAGACAGGATGAATTTCTTAAAAACTAAAACTCCTCAGAAAGAACATCGAATTTATGGAGAAGACAGCTTCTTAGACTGAGAAGGGTCTGATTTAAGTGACAGAGAATTTAAAGCAGCCATTCTAAAGTCTGTGAGAGAAATGAAAACCTACTGGCAGAACACCATAGCTGAGATAAATAACATAAAAAAGGATATGAATGAATAAAAAAGGAACTCCATGAACAAAAAGAACAATTTAACAAAGAAATTCAAAACATAAGAAAGATTGAGATGGAAATGTGAAAAATAAATAATACGACAAAAGAAGTGAGAAATGAAATAGGAAACAGGACCAACCAGATGGAGGAAAGAATTAGTGATATTAAAGATCAGAACATGGAAACAACCCAGAAAGAGGAAGAGAGGGAATATAGAACCAAAAAGATTGAAAGAACTCTGCAAGAAATATCCGACTCCATGAGACAAAACAACATCAGTATAATAGGAATAGAAGAGGGAGCAGAGAAATCTACAGAGAGCATACTCAAACAAATCGTAGATGAGAACTTTCCAAACCTATGGAAAGATCTGGAACCTCAAGTTCAAGAAGAAAACAGGTCCCCCAGATACCTGGACCCCAACAGATCTTCTCCAAGACACATGGTATAAAGATGTCCAAAACTAAAGACAAACAGACAATTCTCAAGGCAGCCAGGGAAAAAAGAACTATAACCTTTAGAGGAAAACCCATCAGGCTGGCATCAGATTTCTCAGCAGAAACTCTACAAGCCAGGAGAGAGTGGAACCCAATATTCAAAAATTTAAAAGAGAAAAACTTTCAGCCAAGAATAAATTGTCCAGCAAAATTATCTTTCAGATATGAAGGTAGAATAAAGACCTTCTCAGACAAACAGAATCTGAGGGAATTTGCCAGCACGAGGTCGGCACTCCAAGAAATACTGAAGGAGGCTCTTCAGCCTGAAACAAAACATCAGGAAAAACGGAACAAAGTTGGGGCAACAAGAAAGAAACAAAAATAAACAAACAAACAAAAACAAAGAAAGAAATAAGTAATGGCCACAGGAAATCCTCACATATCGATCATCACTCTAAATGTCAATGGACTGAACTCACCAATAAAAAGACACAGAGTAGCAGACTGGATGAAAAAACAGATTGCATCCATATGCTGTCTCCAAGAAACACACCTCAACTGTAAGGACAAACACAGACTCAGAGTGAAAGGATGAAATACAATACTCCAAGCAAATGGTAACCAGAGAAAAGTAGGAGTGGCCATACTGATATCTGATGAAATAAACTTCAAGTTAAAAAAGATAGTAAAAGACAAAGATGGACATTACATAATGATAAAAGGCACGATGCAACAACAAGCAGAGTTGACACTAATCAACATATATGCTCCCAACCAGGATGCACCAAAATACACAAAGAAACTACTCACAGACTTGAAAGGAGAAACTGATGAATACACAATCATAGTGGGAGACTTAAACACCCCGCTAACAGCCATGGACAGATCATCCAAACAGAAAATAAATGAGGAAATAACAGCTCTAAATGACACATTACAGCAATTGGACATCATTGACATTTACAGGACACTTCATCCAGCAAAAAGAGACTACACCTTCTTTTCTAGTGCGCATGGAACATTCTCAAGAATAGACCATATGCTGGGACACAAAAGTAGCCTCAGCA